>JBBBDQ010000988.1:70000-162500 GCA_037127315.1 Ascarosepion bandense
GATAGATAGATAGATAGATAGATAGATAGATAGATAGATAGATATGAACAGAATAGATAGATAGATAGATAGATAGATAGATAGATACCATGAGTGTGCTATTCTCTGTTACATCTTATGGCCAACAGAAAGCAAAAAATATTAAGTAACTGAGAGAAAACTTTTCATCTTCCAACAACATGGCTAATCACCAGGAGAGTGATTCATTGCTCTTTCTCAGATAAAAGTTTCCCGTTGACATGAAGGGGAAAGATTATATCAGATCAATTGCTAGGTCTGCTGCTAAGAAAGTTAGTTCACTGTGTCGTGCTAGAAAATGTTTATCTTTAGAATCAATCTTATTTATAAGTCTAACTTTCATCATTGCTTCGAATACAACTGCCGCGTCAAGTCTGGTGCCCCTGATAAAATACAATGAATAATCTGCAATGTTATTGGTTCTGACGTGGCATCTCGCCTCCAGTCACTTCCCCATCGCCATAATATAGTTTCTCTGTGTCTTTTCTATAAATACTTTCATGGTAATTGTTCTGATGAACTTTCTTCTATGATAACTACTTTATGAATTTAAGCGCAGTACTAGATTGGCTGCAAGGTCTCATCATTTTACTGTTGAAATTGCTAGATGTAACCGTAAGTTTTATATTAACAGTTTCTTCTATCAACCTTCTCGCTTGTAGAACTTTGTACTGGCTTCTTACTTTCCAGTGAACTTTGATAGTCAAATATTTAAATGCAATATCAATCGTTATTTACTGTTTTTTTAATTCTTGTTATTTTAATGTTCTCTATCCTCATATTTTTAACACTTAGTAACCCTCTGCTTCTTAGTAGCTTTATAGCCTTGCTTGGAGTGAAATCAATAATAGAAAATGAGATAGGCAGTGAGAAATTAAGAGATAAAGGTAATTTTCAGAAATAGAGAGTAAAAAGCAGTTAGAAATTGAGAGAGAAAGGTAGTTAAAAAAGGACATGTCGTAATAAATAGAGAGAACTGTGAGAAGTTGGGAGAGAATGATAGAGAGAAATTGAGAGAGAAAGTTAAAAAGATAGAAAGATAGAAAGGTTACTAAAAAGAGGGTAGGAGGTATATAAAGTTACTGAAAGTGAGGGAAAGTAAGAGAAGGAGAAGCAAGTGTTTAAAATGATTCCGAGATGTCGAAATGGATTAAAGATAGGGGCAGAGTAGCGTGAAATTTCCTAGCGAATATATAAGAGAAAAATATGAAATAAATTGGACTTTCAGAGAAGTAGACAGAACAATAACAAGAGAAAAACACGCTTACGTAGATGATAAAACCTGCCTTAGAAACAAAAGAAAAAGGACATCATTTGAAAGATAATAAGAAACTATAAAGAAATCATGTCCTCTTTCGGCACAGTTGTTTCTGGCCGTATTTTGCATTAGTTGTCATCCGTGCGTTCGACGCTTTAAATTGAAGACATGGAGCAAAACAGATCTTATTTGTTTCAATGTTTCCAGTGGGAGAACTGACATTGACATCCGAAGAGGACTCTCCTAATATAAAGAGGAAACGGACATGAAAATAGCCAGCAGAGGAGATATATTCTGAATTTATCTTAGCAAAAATTAGTAATACCTCCACTGAGAATCGAACCCACTGCTCCTTATTCGCATGACAATTTTATCTCTTGGCTTTGATTAATTGCCTTCGAACGGGTAACAGCATAACTGAAGCATTCCTATCTAGAAATACCGATTCGAAACCAGTGCTACCAATTACAGAAGGTTTCTTGTTGCTCTGGCATTTTTGTGACATATCCTGCAGGGATTTAGGCTGAACTTGTTTCTGCTCGCGTGTACACATAAAGTCTGACTTTGTGATTTATCTACGATTGTAATATTTTAAATACATTTTAAGACAATTGTTTCTCGTCTTCAGAAAAGCCATGGTAGAAATGGAGCTTGCTTAGAATTTCTAGGGAACCGTTTTCCAGGTAGTGCCTACTTATTACACTAACAGGATAACATTAGAAATATGCCTTGATGCCCGCAGAAAAAAAAAACAAATTTGAAACTAGGTTACTTTTTAACGTTAACCTCATTAAACCGACATTATGTTATATTTGTTTACAGGGAGAGGCCAAATACTCAAAGTTGTATCTCGTCTTCTCGCGAAAACAGTCATCAATTTCTCGTACACATCAAATGTGAGCTTGTGTTTTATCTACCTGGTATTCTTACTGATACACATATTCCAACTCCGTAGTAGTCCCTTCCCATTGAAGTAAGTCTCTCAGACACATTTAGAAAACTAGCAGCAATTTTGCTTTTTCCCCTAAAGAGGCTGCACGTTAAATCCTGAATTTGTATTGTATTTGCCTTCGTGGAGGATGAAAACAAATACCATGGCTCTACAGTAGACACCTCATTATGTCGCACTGTAACTAATCGGGTTGAAGAATATAATCTTTAATCGATTGACTCTGGTTCAAACGTATTAGAAAGCATTGCATTTTCTTCCAGCAGAAATCACTACTGATGCATAAAATGTACAATTGTATTTGATCAACGATGGTAGTGCTTTATTTATTTTGGTTGGGAATTACTATTGAAACCTTATAGCACATGAATAGTTGATTCAAGCATCAGGCAATGCATTAATCCTTCATTTTTTGATTAATGTAATAATTTTGTCTTGGGGAATACTTTTGGCTGCTAAATTAATATTAGATTATAATAGTTGATATGTTTGATAATGGCCCGGCTCAGATGAAACTCAGAGAGTAGAATTTTATCCAGTGTTTCCACGTTAGGATTAGTTTTCCGGTTTTTTCTGAAGTCTACTTAAATTCTATGCTTGTATTTCCTATTTATTTATTTTTTGTTTATTTTTCCATTAATCGGAGTAGATAGTTTCGCCATTCAATCTGTTCACTCCGATGTTTTAGGTGCTTAACGATTTAACGGCAAAAATAAATGCACAGCATTTTCTTTACGGATTTTTTATCAAACAACCAGTAAAAACGCTCTAATACAAAAGAAAACATCATTGATAATGGCTAATAGAATAATCGAAAATGCTCAGCTATCGAGAACAATATATATATATATATATATATATATATATATATATATATATGTGTGTGTGTGTGTGTGTATATATATATATAACGTTTGCAGTGATGTAAATATATATATATATAGACACTCATTAATCAACTAATTTTACTACCCACACCACTTTCTTCAAAATTCAAACGGACAATCCACAAGACTTATTCCCTTATCACTAACCCCCATCAAAATCCCACACACAACTCGCCAAATATAAGAAAAGAGGCTTTCCATTCCTGTCCACACCACCTGAAGAGACATTGTAGTTTCAATGTCGAAACAATTGTACGATTTGCAGTGAATATATATAAAAAATTTTGTACATGTTCTAAAATATAATTTAAAATAAATATTCATAGCTCTATATATTATATATCAAGCACTGTTTTAAATTAATGTTTTGGACGTTGTAAAATTTTTCTTTCTTCGTTTTTTATTCACTCGGATATATATATATATATATATAAAGTTTAAATTATTTATATAGATACATATATATGTAAAAAAAATATTCACTAATGTTCCCGTTGATGAAACGACTGACATCATTACCCGTGATTTACACAATCATGCTACTCTCCAACAAATCAATATTAGACCCACAATTTAAAAAAAAAATTATTATCATACACCACTCAAATGCTTGTCTTCTTAATTATAATAGTGAATGCCCCTAACGATATAAGATAGCTGCTATAAAAAGCTTCTTCCAAAACCATGTTCTATACAGAACTAGCAGTATAGCCCGGTGTTGCTCGGGTGTAATGAAAGCTTTAAAACTAATCCATGGTTCTGGAGCTCAGTCTCAGCCTAAAGAATATTTGTGTGAAGTTTGGTGAGAATCGATAAAACATTGTGGATTTGTATAAAGGACATAGAGACAGATAAACAGACACACACACAACCATCTTGCCTTATATATATATATATATATATATATATATATATATATAAACAATTTTCTGCACGATTGTAAGAACTGCAACCTTGAAACTTCTGAATATCGTTTCTTATGTCTTTGTCTATGAGTGTATCAAATTTGACTAAAATCGGACCACACCTTCTATAACCCGATTTTTTCGATTATCGATTTTCGATATTTATCGGGGGTACCTCGACACACAACCTAGCTACGAACACTCGCAGACGCTTATAGTACAACTGTGTAAATTTTCCAGAAAATCGGTTCAGCTGTTTCGGAGTCTATAGATAACGGGCACACACACACACACACACACATACACACACACACACACACACAAGTTCCATTTATAAATAAGTTTAGATTACATAACATTAAACAAACACTTGTTAACAAGGGATTTTCCTAGGTCCGTCATTGATCAGAAAATTAAAATGTATCTCAATAAACTTAATAATACCTCTAACAATATTGATAATATTAATAATAATAGCGTACGTCAAAATATATATAACACTATTAGCTTATACTATTGCATTCAAATGCATAATAACTGCCAATTATGCATTCATTTCAACATGTTTCATTAAATAATGTAGACATATGTCTATTTTTATAGTAAATTGTATTGTAATCAGCTTCTTGATATTAGATTGACATTCATCAAGGAATGCGCTGTAGTTTTTTTTAACAAGGTCATCTTCAGTAGTGTACTTCAAAGACAAAAACTTACACAGTTACAATAAGTTTGTCTCAGCAGACCATTCAAAATTTAACTGAGAGATATCTGTTTCATTAAGAGAATAATTGAACCTTGTCTAGCTTTAAGCACCCCCATGCCCGAAACATTAGAGTCAGAAAAAAATATTGTCGATTCCTGTCAAGAAGTGCTTTTACGGTTTTTAAGACTTCCTCTGATAGCGGAGGTTAATGTCACCGTTTTTAAATAAAAAAGGGATATTTAGTCAAACAAGATTACCAATTAAATTATGTTTATATTATTCATAAAAAGTAAATATATATTGATCCTTTCATTTTGTTTTTATTTCCGACTTTTTGCTTATTTTGTTAACTTCTATCATCCTACTTGTCCCTTTTGTCATTTTCATCAATTCTTATTATTGTTGTATAAGCTTCTCAGTCAGAAAGAGTAGCTTAAAAAAAAAAGAAGCAATCCGCGGACAGATAATGGACTCTGATCGTTGGCAGAATAAAATAACGGACTCGCTTAAATAAGTAGAATAATGATATAGATTCCTGTTTTTAAATTAAATTGAATAATGCTGAAATAAACCCAACCTAATATAACGTTCAATAAGGAAGATGCAGTGGGGTAATTGATTACGGCTATGACTGAGGAATCGGAGATATGAATTCTAGTCGAGTTCATTACTCACTTATGTTCTAATACCCTCGCGAAAATTATGAATCCATATATTCTTTCCTCATAGGTAAATAGCAGGACAAACTGGGTTCTATATCTTTAGGTCTAGGTGAAAGTAAACACTGAATTCGAACCAATATGGAGAGGGTTGGTCTCCTCCGGCTATCCTACCCAAGACACATCACTTCTATTGCGAATACAGTACATATGGTGCTCCTGCAACTCTAATGAGTTACAGGACTCGTGATCGAGATTGCAGTTATAGCCACAGTTGTCCTTACACTTGAAGACTTTAAAATTGTAACGCACGAGGAAACATACTCTCGGGAGTCTGTTCCACAAAAAAGCGGCTCTTATGAAAAAGCTGAAATAGAAATAGAACACTGGCGAAATTTGAACTAGGTTGACAACCCAGTAAAAGATCTTGTGACTCACTTATTGGGACGTGGTTGCAAGGTTTGAGACGTAATAAAACTATTCTTGGTGACCATCCATACATAGAATCAGCTCTGAGAGAAAAACGAAATTTATAATGCGGGCTAATTACTGATGTCAGTTATGGTTAAATAGAAAAACAGATAGGGTTCTATACCTTTGGATGGCAGCCGGTTTAGGAGAAAAAAAACTGTGAATTCAAACCACCCTGGAGAGGGTTGGGCCCCATTTGGTTATCTTTGCCCTACGACTAGGTTAATGGATTCTGGATCTCCATGGTATCTTACCCAAAATACACCCTATCTAACGCAAATACAGTAAATGTGGTTCCCCCACGACTCTGATGGGCTACAGGCCTCGTGAACGTGATTGCAGATATAGCAACAGCTGTCTTTAGACCTGAAGACGTTACTATTGTAGTGTCTGAAGAAGTATCCACTCAGGAGCTTGTTCCACGAAGTAGCGGCTCTTAGGAAGAAGATACCGAATTGAACATTGACGGAATTTGAACCAGGAAAACAATCTATCAAAAGATACTGTAGCTCATAAATTTGGATGTGACTGCAATCCCAGTAGTGGTCATGCATATATGGAATCATCTCTGTGAGAAACCTAGAATTTATAATCCGGGCTTATTACTAATACCAGCTATGGGTAAATAGTAAAACAGACTGGATTCTATAGCTTTAGATGGTAACCGGTCTAGGAGAAGGAAACCTTTGAATTCAAACCAGCCTGGAGAGGATTGGGTACTATTACGCTATCTTACTCAAAACCTCTACTGGCAACAAACTGCCTGCATACGGACAGGTAACGAATTCAGCAGTTATACAAACATGTGGTGCCTTTACTACTCAAACGAATTACGGAACTCGTGATCATGAAAGAAGTAACGTTATTATAAAAACGTTTCGTGCATATGCAGACTCTTCTTGGGTTGTGTATTCTAGCATAGATATAGATATGTTACAACCACTATAATAATAAACCACAGATAAAATGTATTGATACATTTGTCCCTATAATATTCGACTGGTTACATTAACATAATTACATATAGTTATGAAATGCATGTATATGCATAATAGAAAAAGCGATTTGATTTTTACATGTGTAATCAAATCCAAAATCATGCATACATAGATATAGCTATGTTACAACCACTATAATAATAAACCACAGATAAAATGTATTGATACATTTGTCCCTATAATATTCGACTGGTTACATTAATATAATTACATATATTTATGAAATGCATATATATGCATAACAGAAAAAGCGATTTGATTTTTACATGTGTAATCAAATCCAAAATCATGCATACATAGATATAGCTATGTTACAACCACTATAATAATAAACCACAGATAAAATGTATTGATACATTTGTCCCTATAATATTCGACTGGTTACATTAATATAATTACATATATTTATGAAATGCATATATATGCATAATAGAAAAAGCGATTTGATTTTTACATGTGTAATCAAATCCAAAATCATGCATACATAGATTTAGCTATGTTACAACCACTATAATAATAAACCACAGATAAAATGTATTGATACATTTGTCCCTATAATATTCGACTGGTTACATTAATATAATTACATATATTTATGAAATGCATATATATGCATAACAGAAAAAGCGATTTGATTTTTACATGTGTAATCAAATCCAAAATCATGCATACATAGATTTAGGTATGTTACAACCACTATAATAATAAACCACAGATAAAATGTATTGATACATTTGTCCCTATAATATTCGACTGGTTACATTAATATAATTACATATATTTATGAAATGCATATATATGCATAACAGAAAAAGCGATTTGATTTTTACATGTGTAATCAAATCCAAAATCATGCATACATAGATTTAGCTATGTTACAACCACTATAATAATAAACCACAGATAAAATGTATTGATACATTTGTCCCTATAATATTCGACTGGTTACATTAATATAATTACATATATTTATGAAATGCATATATATGCATAACAGAAAAAGCGATTTGATTTTTACATGTGTAATCAAATCCAAAATCATGCATACATAGATTTAGCTATGTTACAACCACTATAATAATAAACCACAGATAAAATGTATTGATACATTTGTCCCTATAATATTCGACTGGTTACATTAATATAATTACATATATTTATGAAATGCATATATATGCATAACAGAAAAAGCGATTTGATTTTTACATGTGTAATCAAATCCAAAATCATGCATACATAGATTTAGCTATGTTACAACCACTATAATAATAAACCACAGATAAAATGTATTGATACATTTGTCCCTATAATATTCGACTGGTTACATTAATATAATTACATATATTTATGAAATGCATATATATGCATAACAGAAAAAGCGATTTGATTTTTACATGTGTAATCAAATCCAAAATCATGCATACATTGATAAATTTATTTAGACTAGGTATATGTTCAATTATTTCTTTGCATCTTCATATAAAAAAAAAAGAAAAAGAAAAAGCTTCTACGAGATGAAACAAAAGAAGAAAATGTCTGTTCAGTGATGGAACAAGTGAATGCGCAGGCGCCTAAATTTGACGAGCTTTACGCATCCAGAAAAAAGAACAAAACAAGATGGAAGTGGACAAAGAAAAATATACAAATCTTTTTATGTTTCTCATATTGCGTAACCAGAGAAAATATTCCACATGTTGGACGATTTGATAGTGCATATATATATATATATATATATATATATATATATATATATATATATATATAGTTATGTATCAATTTTACATTGCGACATGGAAATTTCTATGTTTCGAGATAGGTTCTCATCATCAGGCAATGTTGGTGTGGTTGTGCAGATGATTTACATTTAAATAACAAAATCTTTTGGTTTGCTGTGAATGTATGTGGGTGTTTTGTGTGGCTAATCAGAATGGAGATCCACTTTGGGGTTTGACCCCGAAGAATACATGCTAACCAACTTTTTTCCTCTTTTTTCTTTTTCCTTTTTCCTTGACCCTATTCTTCTCTTGTCTGTTTCCCTTCCTTAATATTTTACCTCCCATTAAACTGATCTTATCATTTTCCCTTCAGTTTTATTACATTTGATGCGATATTCCTTTTGAGTACCAATCCCCTATTCTTTCCTTACTTATCCTTTTTAGTTTATATATATATATATATATATATATACGGGGGAGGGTAAATCGTTTGCCTTTCAACAGCTTCATCTATTGAGTATCGAGTTCGTCAACCATAAATTGCATGTGATTTGTTTTCGTTTCGTACGTTTTTGCAAAAAGAGTCAAGAGGAAGAGGAGGAGGAGGAGAGAGAGAGAGAAAGATAGGGAGACAGAGAGAGAGAGAGAGAGAGAGAGAGAGAGAGAAAGAAAAAATAAAGAGTGAGAAGAATAGAAACAGGCAGGAGGAAAAAATCTTTCTCTTATGGTAAATGTTTGCTATGAATTTTTCAAGGCATGAAACTATTTAGCGTTCGATTCCAATTCACCATATTTTCTGAACATTTCGCCATTTACCATACTTTTTCAATTTACTTGTATAAAATTTGTTCAAAGATAAAGAACGCTGTAAGGAGGTTAAGGATTACTTTTTTTATTTAATGAAGTCTTTACATAGTAAAATATATCTCAAAAGATAGCCACATTTATTAGTAAAAGTTGCTTTGGAATTTTTCAAAATTAAAATATCTATTTTTTGCAAAAATTCTGTAATATTTTCTCTTCATCGTCGCGAAAAATCTCACTGAATGCTATTTTAGGGATTTAGAAACGCTAAAAAACTACCTGATAAATTAATGGTAACAGGTTGTTTGGTTTCCGAACATCTGGTCTTAAGAAAGTTATTATTTTCTGTTTATTATTATTTTTTTTTACTGATGATGCCATTATTGAATTGCTGAATTCTTTCTGTTTTTTCTTTTCTGAATCGCCAGTATTAGACATTATTATTATTATTGTTATTGAGAGAGCAGCAAGTAAACTAAGTAACACTAAGGCAGATATATCCGAACCCCAAATATACCCACCATGTTACCCAGTCATACCAAGCACATAAATATCAGTCAAATTTGCCGAATATGGTCGAAAATTTGGATAAATTCAGAGCATAAAATTGTAGATTAATTAGAAATATCTTCTTGTATGAACCAGTCCGCTCAGACGGCCTCAATTTGAGAGTGTCCTCATGTATCTTTATATGTGACTCTCAAATCACCATAGCGGTTTCATACTTCAAAGTTAAATGTAACTCCCTCGACAGTCGGGTATTAAGCTCATTCACTACACACTAACAAAAGAAATTTGAAATTTGCACCAGCTCTAAGGGGACAGGCACAACTAACTATGGTGAGGCAGTTTACAAGAAATATGTTGTACTGAACGGGAAAATTACTATAGCCCTTCTTAATTCACTAAGACAAAACATATAACTTCCAATAAAAATATTACAAGACATTATAGTCATAACGTGTGTTGCATTAAGATATTTATTATTATTATTATTATTATCGTTATTATGTTGTCATTTTTCATCATATTTCGATTTCTGCTATGGTCGCACTACCAACAAAGTCTGCGGGAAGACCTAAGACAGGTTGTGGCGTGTTGTTATGGCTCCATACTTAATAAGACAATTTTATTATTATTATTATTATTATTATTATTATTATTGTCTCAAATAGTAATGGAGTTGATAATGTGAGCTGTTTCCTTATAAGGAAACATTCATTAATCGAACAACCAGTTATCGTCGGCTAAAATGAAAAAAAGTAAAACAATTTCTCAGGCAAATAGGTTTCTCAAGTAAACTGTTAGCTCTCTTTCTCATCTTGATGAAAATTTACTTCCTAACTTTTTGTTTGAGGTAGCGTACAACGCCAACATTTTGATTATGTCATTATTCTCTCTTCATGTGCAATAGATTTTTAGTGGTTGTTGTGTGTTGGATGTTTTCAAGTGATACGATTTCTGTCAATTGACATAATTCTTTGTTTGTGATTCAGCAGCGCCAGTTGATAAAGTTTGAAGAAGAATAAGCCTCGAAATACCTCTAGGTTTCATTAGCTCGGTGTTCTTTTTAATCATTGATCTGAGAAATCGTTTGTATGCAGCTGACTGCTTAAGTTTGAACCCCCCCCCCCCCAGCTGTATATACAGCTGCTGTTTAGTCCTAGGCATGACTAAAAAGTACATCTGGCAGATGATCTTGAAGATTTTGAGGAACATGGAACCACCTCTTAGTTGCTGTTGATTCCAGGTACACCCCGACTCGGAATGCAAGCACTTGTTGGGGGGGGGGGGCAGGCTATAGGTAAATAGCGAATCCCCCAAACAAAGGCAAAACACTATAATTATAAAAGTATATAAATAAATTTTCATAGAAACAATACCAGCAATACATATCAGTAAAATTATCAAATTACTTCAAAACTCTTAAGAAAAGTGATTTTCAGCATAAAATGACCCATATACTATTAAAAAACCAATCGTAAACACACATACAGGTACACACACATACACACACAGACACACACAGACACACACACAATCACATTTAAGAATTATGGCTTGATGAAATATTGTTAAACGTAAAGTTGCTGTTGTTCCCAGGTCAACCCTAATCTTCTAGGGTCCCACCTATTGGGCAACTAGTGAAACATCACAAAAATCACTATGAAAGTATAAAAATACATAATTATACTAAAAATAACAATACAGTTTGAAAGTATAATGGTCAACAATGTAGTTGAAGCCATAATATTATGTCCAAAATATTTCAGTTAAATTTCAACCAAAGAAGTTGATATGCTGATAAAAAAATCAATCATTCAAACAATCAAACACCTTCTTTCTTTGAACTTGGTGCTATGCGTGACATCCGTCGGAATGTCTCGACCTTGACCGATCAGGTTATTTAAGAACATGACTCGAGATTTTAGGTTAAAGTTTTGATTTTGTAGCAAATGGCGGTTTCGAGCAAAAATAACCCCAGTAACCATATTCTATATCTAACCCCTTATCCCTTTTACTAAATTTGAAAGGTCCTGAATGTTTATGATTGATTCAGGGCAGGTGGCATAACTACTTTCTTTCGAATTCTAGGTAATTTTTTGTTTTAGAAAAGCTTATGTCGAGTCCCATTTCTTATTATCAAAACCTAAGTACTCTCTAATCTTCACCATTTTTACCAGTATTCTCGTATACTCTAGGAGCGTTGGAATCAATCTATATTTTTCTTTGCATTTCAAATTCAGGCAGACATTTTGGTACGGGGTCGAGGGTTACATTTATAATGGATACGGCACCAACATGCATACTGCACATTCTTTTCAGCTTACGAATTAGTTATTTTTACATTTCCTTTTTCGTTTTGTTTCGTCACCCATCTAGGTACTGACCAGGCTCGACGTTGCTTATCTTTGATTTGAAAAACAAATACTAATATTCATAAAAATAAAATAAAATATACTACGGAAAACATAACGAGTAGATACAAGAAGCTTATATAAAGGTCTCGGAAAATCTAATTTACATTCTCTTATCATTGCAACCCTACGAAATGTATTAGTTACAATTATGTCCAGTAAATAAGCCTGCGTAAAACAGCAAAAAAACCGTTCTTGTAAAAAAAAAAAAAAAAAAAAAATGACAAGGAAACTATCAACAATATCATAATTGAAGGTTATGGAACAGGGTTAGAACAGTCATACAGTGGGAATTGTGCAAACATCTTTGGTTCAGTCTTGTAAAATAGAAAGAAATATAAAGATATACTAGCGCTTTGATATTACGACTGACCATTCCTTTCAATCGACCAGACAGTATATGATAGGAGGGTAAACAATAAAAACAGAACACATCAATAACTCTCTTTCAGAAATCCTTATCTTATCAACATCAAATATACCAAATCTAGGAAACATATTCAGGGAGAATTTCTCAGAAGTCACTTGAATGAATCATATATGCCGATCCCAAATCTAACAGTTAAAATTCTGGATACTCGTCCATTCACAGTCACATTCGGCCCCCTCCTCCACAAAGATCAAATCCATATTACAAATAGAAGTAGATAGATCCGCCTATCGCCCGGTTCACACACCTCCTCAGGCTTTTTAACAGGGATAGAAGTTTATACTTTATTTCTTGTTTATGTTTCGGTTTCTAGTTCCTTCCAAAGTCTTTTCATTTTCTTTTACCCCCAGTAGCTCCTTGCATCTAAATGGCATTATTGCCTTGATAGGGATAAATTGAACTGAAATTTAGGTTATAAGAAAAATATTAAAATATATCTCAAAATAGAAGCACGGAGTAAAAAGAAATATTGACACATATTTGCACCGTGCTGGTGACAGAAAGAGACAAGAAATTGCGGGAAATCTGGACAAGTATGTAAAAGAAAGTGAGAAGAAAGGACTAACTGCCAATTGTAAAGTTGCGTCAAAATGACAATCAACCAAAGATGAGAGCTACGATTTAAAGATGTCAAAATTAAACCAGTACAGAAATTGATTGATTGATTTTTTTACGGATTAGTTAAAACCGAAATATATTTTTGGATTGTAAAAATGTTTTGGAGATAATTTTCTGGTAGAAGTCTTACTAGTTAATACATGGATGGGAGAAAACAAAGATTCATACCTTTCCCAAAGGCATTTGCACGTAAGTGTAAGTAACGAACTCGATTGGAATTCGATCAACTCTCCGATTTCTGAGTATTTACCCATTACGCCACCCTCACATCTAAGCTCACAGAAACTTCTATTTTCCGTGGTCACTCATGAAGGTACTAACCAGGCTCAACGTTGTTTAACCTCGGTGATTGGACGAGAACCACCGTTTCAACGTGATATGTCCGTAAGCCTATAAAAGTTTAAATATCTGGAAAGAATTTTAATTAAGACGGAATTCGGGTGCATTGGGATAGCAAAATATGGTTCTAATATCCTACAATGTCATAACAGAAGATCTGACAAAAAATATAAATAAAAAGGAACTAAAGGAAACTAGTTAGACTATAGAGCGATAAGATATGTTTAAAAATAAAATTAACCCCATATTTAAACTTTCTCTCTTGTATGCGAATGTACAGGCACTGAACATAAACATGCCTTTAATACTATCATCTTCTATAGCACGAAGCGTGCCACACCAAAACTTCTTGCACTTTGTCAAAGATTTCCCTAAAATTTTTCTTGATGTATAAAAATTTATATATATTTTATGATATTAATAGAATGATATACAAACACATATATTCGGATGCGTGTATGTATATTTGTATATACATAAATTTATTAGTAGTGAATATTTTAGTGCGTACTGAAATAAAAAAATCACTGTCGTCTATCATATTAGCTGAATATAGACAGACCTTCAGAAAAAAAAACTGAATACATATTTGTACGTGCTTCTATACATTAAAATGTGTTACCGCACCCTCATTCTTACAAAAAGTCATTCTCAATTACTCATATATTTGTATATGAATGCATGATTGCGAAAGTGTATTTCAATAGGAACCTGTGTGCGCATGCGTGAGCATATGCAACGTGCTTATGCATGTGAAAGATTAGCGTCTGCTTATTATGCAAATGAGAGCTGACCTAATTTCCGTGTTGTCGATGAAAGTCATCCATCAACGGTCGGCGGAGAAATCTGTTCTTTTGCAACGACATTCCTTTGGACACTATCGTGTTTGTCTTGTCACTGAAAACGGTACAAAGAATTTTTCATGCTTTATTACAGTTTTTGCGATAGGTTTTTCCTCTTCTTTTTGTTCTTTTCTGTCGTGGTTTATTTTCTTATCCTTTTTTATGGCTTGTTGTTTTTTTCGATTTTTTCTTTTTTTTTTCCTTTTAATTTTTCTTTTTTTTCTTTACTTCCAATTAATTCACTTTTCTTTTCTCTCTTTCATTCGTTGTATTTTTCTCGTCGAATTTTTCTTTCATTTTCAGATTCTTTTTCACATTCTCGTTCTTAATTTCGTTTATTTCTCTTAGCCATATTTTATGTTATTTCCTTTCCTCCACGATTATCACATTTATATGCCATTTCTTTTTCAACCTGCATTTTTCTTTCACATTATTTTATACATTTAGTCTTTTCATTTTTTCTACTGCATCTTCCTCCTCTTATTCCTTTTGCTACATATTTCCTAATTCTTTCTTTCTTTCTTTCTTTCTTTCTCATATTCATCGATCTTTTCTTTCTCATATTCATCGATCTTTTTTTCTTCCGTTCTATCTTTCTACAAATTCTTTGAATTTTTTCTTGCAATCTTTCTTTCTCTCTCATTTTCTTCTATATATATTCCTTGACCTTTCTTTCTTTCTTTTTTCTTTCTTTCTACGTCTCCATGTCTTGACTTGAAGAATTGGCCAATCATTTTATGAAGGATTCTTTCTAAATATTCCCATCTACACTATTTTCTTATTTTTCTTCAAGTTTATAATTATTGAGATGAACAATGAGCTTGTGACGATGACTCAACTTTTGACCGTACATTTGACTTTGCTCAACTCTCCAGGCGACGTCAAACTTCCAACTTCAATTTTTTTGTCCTTACTTTATTAACGATGCTTTTAATATAAAAAATGTGTTATCTTGAAAGACTTAAATAATAGCCGAAGAAACATTTCTTAAATAACCACCGACAAATCCGTGACACATTTAAAGAAAAATATACATTTCATATTTTGAAAGATGAGAATTCTTCTGAGGTTATTTATATATCCATGCATATTTTTCAACTTAATATTTTGAAGAAAACCACGCAAACAGTTAAATTGCATGCGTGTACTAACCAATTAGCCAAACTTGATTTGCATGTGATTTTTTTTCAGTGAAGCTAATTGTCTGTGTTAGAATTTGAGATCGTTCTTTCTATATGGAAGTAAATACTGGCAAATACCTCTCAGATGAAAACAAAACTTGAGGCAACAGAAATGTGGTTCTACAGAGGGTTCCTGAGAATACCATGGAATGAAAATGTAAAATAAAATAGAGGTAAAAAGTACGCTTATATTTAGAATCACAAAAAAATTAAAATTTCTATAAAGTATAATGAGGAAAGAAGGCTTCGATACGCACAGGATATATGGAAAGCTAGAGGGACATGAGAGGGCAGCGAATAACCTACCTTACGTGAATGAATGGAAGAACAGAGACTGGGAGAAAAAACCAAAGCATATCAAGAGCTACAACGAATAGAAAGTCGTGGGGAACCATAATCGTTCACGTCCCAAAGGGAGGTGGCACATAGAAGAAGAAGAAGAAGAAGAAGAAGAAGAAGAAGAAGAGCGTTGATTTTTAAATCTGGCAACCTATACTGCAAGCGATACAAATATAAGAGAAACAGTGTTAAAAGATTATCTCATTTTGGACTTATCTCTCATTCAGTAAAAGAGGACATGTACAGCATTTTTCGCATAAACGTCATTGCGTAATAAAAAAAACAAACAAATAGTGATAAGGATAGGAAATTTCAAGTCACTATCAAAATGAGAAGATAGAAATGCCAAACTCGAAATAGAACTAAATATCAATATTCAGGGGTGGTTACGCAAAAGTAGAACAATAAATAATGAGGACTTCATGAGTGAATAATGCAGAATTATAAATGCAGGCGAAAAATATGCAAGAAGAGTAGGATTAATATTAGATAAAAACACGAAGAGATATGTTTTGGCATACTGGCAACCAGCGGGATGGTTTCTTCACATGAAACTGAAAGCTTTTCAATATACCGTAAGTCTATATGCAATTGCAACAGAGAAACTGTAAACTATAAAAGATTTCAGCATCAATAATAAATAAAATAAATATACTGTAGAGGATAGGAAATTAAGAATTAAAAGCAAACTTCTTCTTCACTTTTACAAAAATTCACAATGACGTGTTTAATCCTGGTTTTGCCGCATAGGAAAAGAATTGAACTCGTGCTTACAAAAATGTCGATTTCGTGAGTAGATGTTAAATTGGTTTTGTGAGTATTCCTGTGAGTATCAGATTCACCAAGCTATCCTCTCTCATTTCGTTTCCCAGAAAAATCAACTGTAACTTTTTGATGTTAAGTATAAGTTTTCGTTTTGTTTCTATTTTCTCCCAAACCTCGTCGTTGCTAATATGTATCCTCAGCATTCTCTAGTCGAACCACATTTTTGTTGCTTCAAGTCATTCCTTAACTTTTGAGGAAATTGTTCAGTATTTGCTGCCATAAAAGACAAATATCACATAAAAGTCCAGTGCTCTTTTCTTTGTTTCAAACGAAATTTTTCTGCCTCTCAATACTCGATTCAGCTTTTGGAATGCATCATTGGCCAATACACTTTCGGATTTCAGTGATACAATTTCCTTCCTCTGTTAAAACCCTTCCCAGGTATTTCTGAACCTGCAATTTGCATTGAGGGTTCCTCTTTTTGTTGATGACTGCGCATTTATTTTTCATGTAGTTTATGTCTAGTCCTTCTCACTTACTTTCTCTGTTTTCTGTAGGATGATTTTTAGTTCCCTTTCCGTGTCTGCTATCAGTACTGTGTCATCTGCTTATCATATATTGTTAAGATTGTGGCCGCTAATGATGAATCCCGGAAGGATTTATATTTCTCTCAGAATTTCCCCGCTGTACAGGTTGAATAAATCCGGCGAGAAGACTTGTTTTAAGCCCCTTTCAATTTTTATATATCGGCTGAACTCATTTCTTGTTTGCTGGCTGTATAGCTTATAAATTATTCTAATATCTTTTTCGAATATTCTAAGTTTACCGAGCAGCTTTAACAAGCCTTTGAGGCGTACTTTGTTGAATGTCTTTGCGTAGTTTATAAAACACAGGTGCACACCCTTCTGTATTTGTATTGCTCTTTCTGATAACATTTTGAGCCGCCTGTGGAATTCCCTACCGCATGCTGGCTTTCCCGATGGCTACAACCTCCAGGAGTTTAAATGTAAGGTCGACAGCTCCTAACACACTAACTCACACCCACTCTCTCCAACTCTCTCCCTATGTACATCCTAAGTCGTCTACCACCCCACTTCTGACATTTCCCATACCCAATCGCTCTATGTAACCCCCTGCGCTATAGTGGCAGTAGAATGCCTTGCTTGGGGTGACACGATTAAAAATAAATAAATAAATAAATAAATATATATCGCGTTCCTTGTTCTGGTGTCCTTGACGAATCCGCACTGTTCTTGTTCTATCTCTGGCCTGATTCTGCTACGCGCTCTATTCACAGAATTCGCATGATGAGTTTTATGTATTTCTTCCCGGTACAAATATTTTTTTTGGTTCAGGTAAAAATTAAGATTAAGACTAAGTTAAATACAGTCAAGATCTTACATGAACTTATACGATAAATAGATTAATTAAACTTTCAATGTTTGTAAAAACGTAAAAGTAATTGAAATTGGTATAAATCAGTCAATATTTGTGAAGTATGAACAGCATTCCGCTGATTTGATTTCCAGGATTTATTCAGTTGTTTTGGGTTCTTCTTTTTCTTTTATACGCCATGTTCCTATATGCTAGGACGTGGGCGATCACCCCTCCCCAATTACCTATTCTTTATAGCCCTTAGCAACGTTTGTTCTTTACAAATGTTTTCACACTCGTTCCACGATATATTCTTACAATCTTGTCAGTTAGGTGGTTCTCTGCCTTTTTTATTAAGTGGTCTAGTGAGTGTCAAATTCTCCAAACTGTCTTTCCTCATTATATATCTAAGAAACTTATTCTGACTTTGTGTTAGTGTTCTTTTTGTTTTCATTTTCCTTAAGATTAGCAAGTATTTGGCAAAATATTTGGCAATGGATATTTTAGCTGGCGATTTTACCTTTTTGTTATTGAACTTTTTACTTGATTTTCGTGGGTTTATCGTTATATAGGCACCATTAAAATCATATGAATTTTTTATGATGTTCCCTCTTATGGAACGGTAATGGGATGAATTATGATTGTTTCGTAACTGGAGTTTTTCAGGGCAAGGCAGTAATACGGTAATTAAATTTTAAATATAAAAAAGAAGATATATATAAGCATTTTTAAAAACCTTTAAAATATGTACGTGATTCATTATGGATGACTCCCAAAAATGTAATATATGAGTTAAGTGATGCAAATGATACCTGAAATTTTTATTCATGTAATTTATAGTGTAAATTTTTATTCATGTAATTTACAGTATAAACTTTTAGTGATCAACGGATTTTTGCTCTTCTATTTTCCAAATAAACTGTGTATTCCATTATAGAAAAGGATTTACTGGTGATGGAACGCTTATCAGATCGGAAATTGTAATTGGTGAACGGGGTTCAAGTTTTGGATGAGTCTGTAATGTTCACTTTTGTAACCGGGAAAGGTAGGACTCATTGTCTTCTCCCCCAGCTTAAAATAGGATTAACTAGCACAGGAAAATGGACCTCCTATCAAGTCAAGTAGAAGGATTACTATGGAAAGAAAACTGAGAAGGAATCAATGGAAAATCACTTTACTGCCTTTTCCAGCAAATCATGGTAATTCATAGATAACAAATATATAAAATTTGTAGAGAGGCATGATCGGTTACACCATTGTAGGCTTACAACTGACGATTATACCCTTGTAGTTGAGATAAGTCATATGAGTCACGTGACAGACCGTTTAGTTACGTCCCTACAGACAGTGGCGCGAGTGGTCAGTCAGTTTGTTTACAGAAGCCAAACAGAGCGATTGCTTTTTATTTTTAGCCAAGGGCCATAGGCTGAGGCTAAATCTACTCCCCACTGCATCTTAAAATCACATGGGATCATTTTCTTTTAAAATTCCCGAATCGCAGTCTTCAGTTTGTGAAAGCCCAAGACTCATGATTCCTCCTTGTGGAATATGTCCTTGCCAGGGACATACTCGATGAATCTAGCCTTTTTGAAACTGGATTCCTAAACATGGCTTCTCCAGACAGAGAACTATCTCCAAATTATATAAAAGACTCATCCTTTTTTGTTTTTCTTTACACTCTGCACAAATAGAATGGGAATGTTACATTGTACTTGGAAGAAGTTTCCATCTTAGGCAGAAGTAAACTTTTGCCCACGTTCCAACAATCCGTATCAA
The DNA here is from genome assembly GCA_037127315.1 of Ascarosepion bandense. Classification (NCBI taxonomy): domain Eukaryota; kingdom Metazoa; phylum Mollusca; class Cephalopoda; order Sepiida; family Sepiidae; genus Ascarosepion; species Ascarosepion bandense. Next base: position 89,953 of record JBBBDQ010000988.1, read on the forward strand.
TCAATTTGAATCTCACCAACCACAACAAAAAACATTTTTTTACAAGTAAATTCTTTTTAAGTGGATATATTTAAGGTTGACTGGAATTGAGCCATAATTTTCTTCGTTATAAATGTCATTTTCATTGTGAATTACTGTTTTTTTTTTCATTATTGTTATTTTGCAAGAAACAATAGCACAACAATACTAGTTTATGCATGTTCACATGGAAAACAATTTTCTCGCTTGTGAAATTGGAAAGAGCTTATGATATTTAAATGATTGCACAAGGAAAAGAATTGAATAAATCGTAAAATAGCCATAAGTTACACTCAACATTGTGTAAAAGATTGCAGAAATGGCGCTGGGGAAAATTGATTCAACCTAATATACTGGGTGCGTTTGCGAAGGAATTATTTTATTGTTATTATCTTAAGTCATTTTCTGCACTAAAATAATGAAAAAATTCTAGAGTAAGGGAAAAATTAGAGAATAAAGTACAATATTTGCCAATATTTAACTGAAATTGTTTTGGGAAATTCCAATTGTATATTACTGGGAGAAATTCTGACAGAAATGTACAACACATGATCAGAAATTAATGCAAGGTTACTGACGCATACAGATATACACACATATATTAGTCAATCAGTTAAGTGCCTCACGTGATACAGTCTTGGGGGATCATGTCTCAAAAGAGACAGTACTGACTGAGCAGAAGTTTTTTCTCGCAGTAGGTTGCCATGATTTCTGTGGTCGACTGGATGCCAACCAAGGTTATAGAAACCAATCTGTCCTGCTGTTTAACCCGTAGTTCAATAGAGAAACAATGGATTAAGATCTTTGCGAGTTAGCCAATGCAACAAATTCAACTGGAATTCGAACTTGGCTCTCATATTTCTCGTTCCGAGGCGATATCTACTGCACCACAACGCAGACATTTAAAAGAAATGATGTATTTCATTTCATACTGATTTTTTTTAGTATTTATTGCCAAGTGGATAATTCTAAATGAAAATAGAATGGTTCTTTTGAATACTGCACAATAATATGTGCATCAAATGAACTGTCCTGGTGTCCAGTTTTTGTGATCACATTCCCATGCTAGTCTCTTCTTCTTATTGTCTAGCCGAAGTAAAGGCTTCCTGGCTACCTTGTAAAATTTTGCAAAGTAATAATAATAAAAGAACCATTCTATTTTCATTTAGAATTATCCACTTGGTAATAAATACTAAAAATAGTATGAAAAAAACCCCCAAAAACAAACAAACTGGGGTGGCCTAATAATTATGGCCGGTAGTGTGTATAGGACAAAAATACAGTTTTAAGGTATGGTATATTTATGGGTTAAGTGCTCAATATCTAGGAAAGAGCGTTTTAAGGTATGCGTAAAATTATTCAATATCAGAAATAGTGCGTATGTGAATATAAAATTGGAACTTAGGTCAAAACCAAGTGGCGGCAGTCTGTTTCATACTTGAATGCAATAGTTGAGCCTGACGGTTGCATTCAAATATGAAACAGACCGTCGCTACTCTGTGTAAACCTCCGGATAAACACACACACACACACACACACACACACACACACACATATATATATATATATATACATATATTAAGTACATTATTGTACTATATTATATTGTACTTTATATTAGGTACATTAATTTAACGAAAAACGGAAGATTATGTTTGAAGATAAATATTTATGGTGTGAAATAAATTTTGTTATACAGAATACAATGAAGAAACTGTCGTTTAAATTACGCAAAGATGAAAATATCTCATTTTAACAGATCAGTCAGTTAAGTGCCACACGTGATACACACTTGAGCGATCATGTCTCGAAAGAGACATGACTGACTGGGCAGAAGATTATCCCGCAGTAGGTTGCCATTGCTTACTGCGGTGGACTGGTTGCCATCCAAGGCTATAGAACTTAATCTGTCCTGTTATTAACCCATAACTGGAGGGAAGTGACTGATTAATACCTTTCCCAAGGGTATTTGCGTGTAAGTGAACGCAAGGAATTCCACTGGAATTCTAACTTGGCTCTCCGATTTCTCGTTCCGACCCGATATCCACAACGCACATCCGAGATATATTTACAAAAAATATTAAAAAAAAAAAAAAATTCAAAAATATATCTTGAAATACTAAAGCGTAAAGTTATTTTATAAAATCGCCATTGCTTTCAACGACGGCCTCCAGATGACTGCATCTCTTCTGGACGGTCTCCTTGTTTAAGCAGGTGAATGCAGCCATAATCCTTACCTTCAGTTCATCTTTGGTGTTACAAGGAGTTACAAGAAGTTTGTGAATTTTTTCTCCGCTGAGCCCCACAGTTAATAATCAAGGAGGTTGCGCTTTGGGGCGTTAGGTGGCCAGATGTAAAGGGTGATATCGTCGCAGAAATTCTCTGAGATCCTCTTGATAAGGAGCCGCATTACCTACTCAAGAGACTTGATGTAAGCCAACGTGTTGAGTGTGAAGTACTCAACAACAAATTAGGAAGTCCTTTTCTTATCAGTACGTTCAAAGTGAGTTTTCCGAGTTTCTGTACTCTAATAATTAACATTAGACACGTTCAACTCTTTCCGAATCCCTTGCATTGTCCTCAGAGTGACACTCAATTACCCTGAAATGTTCGTTTTGGAGCTTCCGGCCCAAGCAGTACAGTATGATTTCTAATAGAGTGAATTGTGTCATGGTGCACTTTTTCTCACCCCCTGCCACATAGATATATAACAACACACGCACACACACAATCACATATATATAAAAGCATACATTTATTCACTCCCGCACACACACACACACACACACACACACACATATATATATACATACATATATATAGCAACACACACATAAATGTATAAGTTCATTAATATAATATTAATAAAACTGATATACGTATATATCAAGAAGAGAAATAATGTACGTATTTATATAAGTAAATCAAAATGTTACGTATATTTATATATATATGTTTATATATATGAAGAGAGAGATTTATTGTTATCCACATATCTACATATTCATGCCCCCCCCCCCATATATATATATATATATATATATATATATATATATTTATAAGTTTTTTTTTCTCATATTTTCTAATATATATGTAATCCTGCTCGTACATACATGTCGATATGCCTTAACAAGCATGTGCCTTTATATGCGGAACGCACACACACACACACACACACACACACACACACACACACACACACACACACACATATATATACATATATATATATATATATATATATATATATATAACTAATCATTGAAAAGCTTTGAATAGCTTGGTTCAGTCTGAAAGAAAGGGGCAGTCACGAGTCAGTACGTCCCACGAATCTTCTATATAAGGGAATTGCTTACGTCAAAGATTATCAAAGCCGGGGGACAGTTTTGGAATATCGGTTCCACATTGTATAGAATGTGCAAAAGAACAGCATTTACAGTGCTGTTGGCCTTTCTTGGTGACCGAGGGAGGAGGGTTAATGCTAGTCTAGGCGGTGGGTGTTCGGTCACTGCTTCCTAACAAGTCAATTGTTGGGAGGTGGCTTGCTGGAGATGCGCTTCCGGTGATTAATGAGAAGGAAACATCAAGACAAGAGTTCACGGATTGGCGTCAGGATTATTTCTGGTTTAATTACTGGTGTTCACCCACTCACGAGCATGCACCATTACACAATGGCAAGAACGACAGGCGTTGAAGAATGCATGAAAAGATGGAAGGTTTAAGACGCAGTCTTGTGGTAGGGATGGGTTTATATTTAGGGGTAGCTGAAAGCGGTGATGGGGCGTTTGCTTGTCAGCATTGAGAGGCTTAAAGGCCAGGACAAAAATGCAACATCGGCTATTTCTTCAGGGTCGTGCGTGCATGTACGCATGCGCCCACAATTTATTTCTGTTTTCTCTTTCTGCTTTTAATCTAACACCATTCCATTTTGTGCATAAAATGTAACGCCCTTCCATTTTGTGTATAAAACTTGGATACAACGACTAACATAAACATATATACAAACTTGTATTAATTCGTTGTTCTTATTTATTTTTCTTTCTTTCTTTCTTTCTTTCTTTCTTTCTTTTTTCTATCTTTTACACGAAAATAATTGAAATTTTTTCTCACACATAAGTTGTTACTAAGCTGACTCAAGTCTGGTAACGAAACACGTTGCTGAGGTGTATAAGGAGAATCGTACTCATTAAGAATGAATTGCGGGTTTAGCTTGATAGCCCTTATTATAAATAAGTCTAATTCTTATTATAACATAATTATGCTTCAATAGAAAGTCAATGGAAAGTCCTGCTGTAGAAATGGTTATATACATTGTAAATAAGTAAGCAGTTATTACCATGTATCAAATCTATTTTCATTTTCATCCACATTTTCGACAAAGTTTATGAACATACTTTAATGACTCCAGTATATGATTATTATTATTATTATTACTACGCCAGTTTGACGTTTAAAAACCCAAAAATAAAATTTACCCTAAAACTTAATAGTAAAACCTTCTTTTCTTTCTGCTATTTCGGTTTACGAAAGATTTCATAGGAACTCTATTTACGGAAAGAGAGGGAAACTTATATTGTTCTCTATTAATTTGAACTTATCATTTTACTGCTTTTTAACTGAATTCTTTCTGATGTTTTTTGTTGAAATTAGAAATCACCAACATCACGCACTATTATTATTATGTCATTTTTCATTATATTTCGATTTCTGCTTTGGTCTCACTATCAACTAAGTCTGCGGGGAGACGTAAGGCAGGTCATGGCGTGTTGTTATGGCTCCATTTCATGTTTTTTCTATCTTCCCTATCATCCCTAGCGTTACATAGATAAAGTTTTCCTTAGTGTATGGGCTGTACTTAAGCTGGGGTTTCCAGGGATTCTTTCAATGTGTTGTTTTGTTCCATTTTTTATCATTCCAAGTGCACCTACAATTACTGGCACAACTCTTGTTTTCAATTTCCACATTATTTCTATTTCAATTTCCAGGTCTTTATATTTTGACACTTTTTCAAATTTACAATCCGCTGGACAAGCCATATCAATTAATAGACCAGTTTTCTCTTTCTGGTTTTTAACAATAATGTCTGGCCTGTTTGCTTCAATTTTTCTGTCTGTGTAGATGGTGTAATCCCATAGAATGGTTACATTTTGGATGCATATTATTACATGGCCAAAAATCTACTTGTGGGCTGTACTTATTCAAGACAATTTTTGCATATCTGTTAAGCTGCAATTTTCAGGGATTTTTTCAATGTGTTTCTTTGTTTCATTTTGTTATCATTCCTAGCGCATCTATCACTGGTACTATTCTTGTTTTCAATTTCCTATCTTTTTCTATTTCAATTTCCAGTCTTTATACTTTGATAGTTTTTAAATTTATTATTATTATTATTATTATTATTATTATTATTATTATTATTATTATTAAATGAATGAGTAGAATGACAAGAAAATGACGTTTAGGTACAGAAGTACGAAGACTGATATATTCATCATGGCATCCAGTTTGATAATGTTATAACAGTTTCATGCATCATAGCCAAATGTGCGCCATATGGTGACAGGTTTTATCACTTTTATATAAAAGTGGGAGGTCCGGTTAAAAATACCTTAGGAATTCAGTAACACACCTGCTTTGAAGGTCTTCGATTGGTGATGTTATATCTGTATGTGACATCATATTCTCTCGATACTCAGCCATGATGCTCCTCCACTTGCGAACATAGATATACAATTCGGCGTTCTTTGGCTCTTTGCTTTATCTAGTGTGTTATGAAGCTTATACAATTCTTATTCCGTAATTTACGACGTTGGCACGATGATGACCACTGCTAATAGTGTTTCCTTTTCACGAGGAGAAATTCGTTCAAAAGTTGGTACTATCCCCAAAGACCTTACTCCATATCTTTGTTTAATATTATTCCTAGTAATGCTTCATTTTTCTTCCCGCTTGAATATATTATTCTGTATCCATCGCATGTGAAGTCAACATTTTCCATCAAGTTTTGGAGAACCACCAGAATATTTATCCATTCTATTTCTAGGTTGACATTTTCAAGTTACCCGTTTTGAAGGAGTATGATCATATTCTATGTCCCAACGCACACAATCGATTAAAATCGGAAACGCTTTTGATATACTCAAATACCTATAAACCAAAGGTAAATTCACCATAAAAATAAACAACCATCGGTTGTCGATAATGACCATTTAAAACACAAATGGAAGAGTGACTCTGATCGCCATTAAAAAACCTAGAATCACTAATGCATGAATAGTCTATCACGCTTTAGGTAAGAATGGTGAAGCTCGGGCTGTTTCTTTGGATATCTCGAAGGCGTTTGACAAGATTTGGCCTACCGTTCAAGTTGAAAAGTTATGGGGTGCCTTTTCTTATCTAATCGCGAAATGAAATTCACTGAACGCCCGTACTTACAGATCTTACCGTACTAATGCAAATGTTACCCAAGCTCAATCGTTAGCCCCACATTTTTCTTAATTTTTATCAATGACCTTCCGAATAGCATCAGAGCCCAAATTTATATCCATGCTGATGACACAATTTACTCCAATCTCGATAGTAAGTTTCATCAGATGAATGAGGTAAAATTAGCAGCACTGATTTTAAAAACGATCTATAATCTGTTGTTAACTGGTGCAAAGCATGATTTGTTAATTCTAACCCCTCTCTATTAGTTATCTGAGTTACCTCCTTCTGCCTTCTATCAGTATGGCTGATGCTAACCTTTCGAAGTGTTGCTCGTTGCGCCTTCTTGAGTTAACATTCTCAGCTGACATGGAGTAGATAAATTATATTGAATCAATTGCTAGGTGTACTGCTAAGTTTGTTGGTTCAGTGTGTCGTACTAGACGATGTTTTTTCTTGAATCTAACTTGTATATCTATAAGTCTCCCATTCGTCTATACCTCGAATATTGCTGCTACATATGGTCCGGTTAAACTGCATTTTATTTAGAGATTCTACACGCCCATTCATATTTAAAGCTTAGAAAGCGCATGCAACTGATTAAAAACGAAAATATATTTGATACATTGAAAAAATTGAAAACCGAAGATACATAAAGCCCAGAAGTGGACGACCATCACTAGAAAAGAGTGCTTTAAAACGTTGGGTAGAAGACAACTCTGCAACCAACACTCGAAATATTCAAAATAGCTAACATCCGGGATATATATTACTTTTATATACCATGACCATTCAGGACGTGAGCAATATGGTTCTCCAGAACTTCCTATCCATGTATTTCTTAGTTATGCTTGTCATTTTGACATCTCGCCTAATCACAGTTCTATCAACTATTTACACAAAGTCAGTAGGTAGGCCATGCGCTGCTTTCCTCTGTCCTTACATTTAACACATACTGTGAGTTTTAAATTTTCCAAGCCTTTTTCTCATTATCTACCGAAGAGATTTAAACCCTAATTTTCTGTTTTAAGTATAAGTATCCTTTTTGTTTATGCTTAGCATAAAACGTCGTTGCTCACATATTCAGTCCACGGTATTTTCAGCATCGTTCTGTAGAACCACATTTCTATCGTCTCATGTTTCTTCTTCATCTATACAAGGTTTGTCCAACATTCACTACCATATATGATGACTGATATTATATAATAATCCTGTGCACTATTTCTTGGTTTCTAGTAAAATTTTCCTTTTTTTAAATATTCTGCGTTACATTTAAAAGACAATATTTGCTATGACATTGCGCGTACATATATATGTATATGCCTGATTTTGGTCTCTTCAGTTTGTCGTTCGCATCTTGGACTACCTCTTTTGCTGACAATCATACATTCTCTCATTTTACAATTGGTGTCTATTCTTTCTTTGGTGCTGGTATAGTATCTGATATATACGTCATTGTGATCTGCAGCTTAATTCTAGACAGACTTGCAATCTACATTCAAATTTTTTTTATAAATGTGTATTTCTGAGTAGAAGAGTACAAATAAAATATGTAGTTTTACACAAAGGCAGACGGTAATCTTCAAAGTGGCTTCAGAGGCATTAATTGACAAGGCTTTAATTGAAATCTGAACTTGTCTTATGCCCTTCAAGTAATCTGACCTCTGCATGTTCCTTTGAATGTTTCTAAAATGTATAAGCCACATTTTTTACTAGTAATTATGGTGGGCAGGCGATAAACGTCAAAGAAGGCAGCTTTAATTGAAAATTGAACTTGAGAGAGAGAGAGAGAGAGAGAGAGAGAGAGAGAGAGAGAGAGAGAGAGAGAGAGAGAGCGAGCGCGCGCGCGCCTTAGTACAAAGCTTGTCTTTTGGAAACCTTAGACATTGTTGTAGATCACAAGCTAGAGAAGAAACATGTATGTAGATCACATACTATACTAGCACCGCTTTGGTGGTGCACTGGATATCGGCTTGGAATGAGAAATCGGAGATCCGAGTTCGAATACTACTTGAATTCATCGCATTCACTTGCTCGTAAATAGCCTTGGGTAAGGTATTAATCCATCTCTTCCTCCTCCAGTTATGGGTTGAATAGTAAGACAGATTTGGTTCTATAGCCTTAGTTGGCAAGCAGTCTACGGCAGAAAAAAATGACAACCTATTGCGGGAAATTCATCTGCCTTGTCACTAATGGGTTGAAAGTGACATGATCACCCCAAAGTGTATTACATATGGCACTTAATTGAAGGATTGACTTACTACCTTCAGGAGGAGTGCCTCTAGTTTAATTTCCGTATCTTCTATCAGCACCTTGTCATCTGGATATCTTTCATTTTTAAGGTTGTGGCTGCCAGTAGTACATCTTGGAAGGACTTAAAAAGAATCGCCTTACTGAAAAGGTTGCATAAGTCCGGTGAGAAGACACGTCCTTGTCTTACGCCTGTTTCTATTTTTATCTATCTACGGAATTCATTTTTTTTATCCGCGTACAGTTCTGGATTGTTCCAGTATCCTTCCTGTATGAATTAAAACTCCCTAGCAGTTAAAGCCATTCTTTTTGTTTTGCTTTATCAATCGCTTTTGCTTAATGTATAAACATAGGTGTACTTTCTTTTGTATTTGTGTTGCTCTTTGTGATATATGTAAATAGTTAAATAAGATTCCAAAACTTTCAGAAGCACACCTATTATTGCGTGACAAATTTACTCAAATTCTTCTACGGATGGCATAAAACAGTGCATAAATGTTTCGAAAGAGACATGACTGACTGGGCAGAAGATTATCCCACAGTAGTTTGCCATTACATTCTACAGTAGACTGGTTGTGAACCAAGGCTAGAGAACCCAATCTACTCTGCTATTTAACACATAACTGGCGGGAAGAGACGGATTAATACCTATTTTTGTAACTGTTACCGTTGCTTAGCGGAGTTTTATGTCAACACAAGATAAAATCGTCGGTGATGGTAGATGTTTTTGTGTTACCGTCCTTATAAAGTCTCTGAGGATGGCTCATGTGAGCCGAAAGCTTAGAAGAAATTTAATAAAACATTATCAAAATTTTTATCTTTATTTTCAACTGAAATTAAAGCCAAAATACGATGTTTAGAACGGCTCATGATTAAACATAATAAACATTCATTGTCTCTTATATTTAACAGTATATGTTTAGAATATATATATATATATATATATATATATATATATATATATATATATGTGACAATATATATATATATATATATATATATATATATATATATATATATATATATATATATATTCCGGAAGGTAAATCCTTTATTTGACTGATTTTCATGCCAGCTTCTGAAGTAAAATTCTTTTGAAGTCTTTCGGATTAAATAACAACGCGTACATTCGTACACTCTTAAAATCCATTTGTATCATCCTCTACCTGTTTAGAAGCATTAGAGCATAGTTTTTGCTCCTTCAAACGCATTCCATTATTTTATTCGCATTCGGACACAGCCTATCATAGTGCCACACTGGACGTCTCATTTTGTCTAGTATTGAAAGGCGTCACACGCACACATAAGCAAAAAGAGCCTCATAATGATATGAAATAAATAAACAAAAGGCAACTTACTCAGCATAACACTAAAAAATTCGCAGTAGACAAGAGTTGGATACGCTAGACTAGAGATGGAAAGGAAGCTTGGTCGTAAAGATGGTGAAACCGCCGAGGAGGTGAACAAATATCCATCAACTGAAAGAAAAAATACAACGAAACTTAATTGCATTATCTGCTGTTGTGAATTCATTGAGATAGGAAACAAGTATTGTGTATATGGGAAGAAATTTAGTCGAGATCTCCATGCGGGAAAATATATGAACGAATCTTTCGGCTGGTGTAGATGTTTTATTTTAAGTGAATATATGGGCGCGTGTCTTTCTGTCCCTTTCTGTTCGATTTTTAAAAAAAATAAAACTTCCATTATTTCTTCGTGTATCTATGTGAATCCCAGTCTGCATATATGAATTTATATGTGCTTCGATAAGTATTGCACTGTCAATATCTGTTTTTAATGGCTCTATATTCCAGTCTCTTGTGTACACGTAAATTTCAATGTATTTGATTGAATTCTGTCGAGGATGACGACAGGAGTAACAGCATTTTGTTGCTATCCTAAAATGTGAGAGGCTAGTTTTACCTAAATGCTCACTCTCATTCTCTTTTCTCCCACAATTATCATGGTTACGATCTATAAACAAATGATATTTTTCTTTTTTTAAACATTTATTCTGTCTCCAAATAACACTGAATTTCAGCTTGTAGCATGTTATTTGGAGAGGAAATATTCGACAACAAGTAACCACATTTTCTTTCCAGATTGTTTTGGAAATTGGGAGATAAAAGAACCTTGATATGTTTATGCAAATCAGATATAGCAGTAGGATAACTTGGTGCATTTTTATCACAGTCTTAAAGTCAGTGCCTTTACCTTAACAATATCACTCAACCCCCAGACTAAGTGATTCATATATTTTTAACTGATTGCCAATAATCATATAAAGCTGTTTTTTTTAAATCTGTAAGACTGAGAGACCCCTGGATTTTCAGTTTTAGCAGGTGACTGCTTTTTATAGACCTTTAGTTTCTTCATCACAGGGCTCTATCCTGGGCCCGACGCTCTTCCTTATTTTCATCAACGACCTCCCAGATGAGTTCAAGTCCCAAGTAGGCATCTACACAGATGACACTACAATATACTCCCGCACCAGTAAGAAACCTGTCGTGGCGGACAGACATAATCTCGCTGCTGACCTTGAACGGGATCTACACTCTGTGGTGAACTGGGGCAAGAAGTGGCTTGTCAACTTCAATTCATCTAAGACCAAGCTGTTGTCTGTCAACCATTACAGGCAACCTCTCCTGCCTCCCATAAGCATGGACCAAGTGATTTTCCCGGAGAGCAATACACTACGCCTCCTCGGACTTCCCCTGTTCTCAGACCTCAAATGGAACCACTATATTGAATCCATAGCAAAATCTAGGTTGGGTCACTGTCTATCCAGGATATTTTTTCCGCCTGAATCCATCCTGCATATATACAAGTCAACCATCCGTCCGTGCATGGAGTACTACTGCCATTTATGGTCAGGCGCTCCTGCCGTTCTCCTCAGTGTTCTCGACAGGCTCCAAAGGAGAGTCTGTAATGTGATAGGTACTGATCTGGCGACTCGACTGCAGCCACTTTCCCACCGTCGAAATGTGGCCTCCCTTTGTCTGTTCTATAAATACTTTCATGGCTTCTGCTCGGACGAACTTAAGTCACTGGTGCCTCCTCAACAGGTGTTTACTCGTGCAACCAGACTGGCAAATGGGTCCCACTCATTCACAGTCAGGTTAGCCAAATGCAGACGACAATTCTACTCCTGCAGCTTCCTCTCTTGCACTTCCCGCCTGTGGAACTCGCTCTCGTATTCTTGCTTTCCTGACGGCTACAACCTTCAGAAATTTAAATGCAAAGTCAATACTCATCTACTAACCACTGGACTCTAGCTCTCTCCCCACCCCCATATAACCTTCCCTTTCTCTCCACCTATGTATCTGTCATCGCACCTGCTTTCTCAGCTTTCTATTGTTCCTTTCTAACTAGTTTGTACTCCTCACTCTTTTCTAATTAATCTTTTTACAGTTATGTAGCTCATTGCACATCAGTGGCATTTCCGCCTTGCTCGGGGTGAAATGATTAAAAAAATACTATGACAAAATCTCTGACCCCCTTTTATTGTTGCTTGCCCAAAACAAGGCTCAATAGCAACTCAATGCAGAAAGTTAATGAGTGTTGTTTTTTTTAAAAATAGATCACGGTTGGCTTAAAAACGTTAAGATTGTAATGATCGAGGAAGCATCTTCATGGGAATCTGTTCTATAAACTAAAGGTTCTTGGGAACACCAGTACGATACGAATGGAATAAGGATAAATCGACCCTGTGTAGCTGGTATGAGAGGGTCTTATTTCTTAATGTCAAAACTGGTGGAAATCATGAATGTCACTATTCTGAACATTTGCCATGGAAATAACGATAGAGTCACTTGTGGCAAAGTGGTTGCAAGAAGAACACTGATCACCACGTAAACGATTTTTAACTTGTCAAGGCTAGAAATGACAGTTGGATAGATAGAACCCAGATATGACAGCAATAGCTAGTTTTTCGGTTTGATCTGACTCTTGTAAAGTCAGGAGGATTCCAGTGCTATCTGGAGCGAAACATGGACCCAGTCATGTTTTCAGCATTTTTGATGATGATTCGTATATATGAGTTCCATTTGAATCTGAGGCAAAATTGAGAGAATATTAAACTGTAGCCTTGTCTGGAAATCAGTCTAGGAAAGATCGAAATCTGAATTTTAAAAGCATGTAGAAAAGAACTGGGAACTGTTTCATTATTTTTCATAAGACCAATCATAGCAATATGCAGCTTACAGATATTAAAAAAGGCCATGGTTAGATGAAACGTGACATTTCAAGTGAAAACAGTATCCTACCGCAAGACTCTCATTTTATGTATTGTAAGACTTATTCTCCACACGAGGTCGGGTTGTTCAATGTATCTTCCAGGGAGAAAGCAATCTTCTCACTTTCCTTGGCAGCTTTTTTATTTTATTTTATAGGGAAATAGTCTAAAACAGGTTCATACATCTAAGACTCCCAGCACTGACTGAGAGTGAACAAGAACCTCCTTGATTGAATTCTTATATTGTTTTCAATTAGAGTAGCTTCATTCATTAGTCTTTTACGGTTTATCAACCGTATGCAAAATTTTAAAAAATGGGGCATATTTTGGGATGGTATAACTATTTTAATGATAATAATGATTTTCCGATACAAATGCTACCATTTATCCCATAAGTTGTGGAGAAGAGATAGAATCATACATTTTCCAAGGTTATTTGCGTGTTAGCAAATCGAAATGAACTCAACTGAAATTCGAACTCGACTCTCCAATTTCCCATTCGTAGCTTTATTCATTACACCACCCGCACATTCAATCTTTCAATACCTAGAATTCCCAAAAGTTCCTCTGTCTTAGTATTGACAAGGTTCGGCGTTGCTTAACTTCAGGAGTTTGCCGGAAACCGTTGTTTTAACATGTTATAACAGCAAGACCTGCTTAGCAAAGGTGCATTTATCCTACTATTGTTTTGCTTTATTTTGAAGTGTATTGTGACTATAACTAACAGTGACCGTCTTAGTCGTATTGTTGATGTTCAAACTACATAACTTTTTACAGTATGTGGTCGACAAAGGCTGCGAATTGGGACAATTTAAAAGATGCAATTTTCTTGATGATTCATGAAGACATTCGGGGATCTTCAACGGAAAGTTGTGCTTGTAATTTTGTTCATACTGCATATTTTGTTCGGTCATGGTTTGTTAAATTTACATTTTTACGAAGTAGCAGTAAGTTACAATAACATATACCTTCTTTTTTAAGTTGGCAGTGACAAAGATGATACCATCTTGATAGCAGACACAAATGGAAAACTAAAGGACCCCTAGAATACTAAAGGAAAGCGAAAAAATATAAAAATCAATTCTAAGAAAACAAAAAATGTAGTCATTAGTAATTGGTATAGCCCAAGACGCGAGATACGTATTGGAGACATCGGAATTAAGCAAGTACGGAAATTTAAAGATATGTTAAAACAGACGATGGAAAAAGTGGTAGAAAAATTTGAAAGCATATTAGAAAAGTAAAAGATGACTTCCAAAACCTAAGCTTACCCCCACCCAATAAAAACAAGATTATTTTGTTAGACACAAAGAAAAGAACGCTGGAGTATACAATATCAACCCTCCTATACGTAAGTGAATGCTGGACAAATTATTCACTAATGAAGGGAATAGATCAGGCAATACAGAAGAAAGCCAAGAGTACCATCGACCAAACAGCGATGAAAAAAGAACAAAATGATAGTTGTACTTCAAATCAGGGAGAGAGGTTTGAAAATTCTAGAACATAATTAGTAAAAGAGCGTTTAAGTATCTGACACCCACAGGAGTAATTGGCGACAGAAGGGACATAAGAAAACACCGAATAACTTAACAAGATTCTATAAATATGTAGCAGAATAAGAATTGGTAATGTTAATAAAAAGACAAACATTATTAAAAGCTACAAAGGTAGGAAGTTATGGAGAACTACGATCAACCAGGTTCTGAATATCTAAAAATCTTTACAATATATATATATATATATATATATATATATGAATAAATACACATGTGGATATACGCGAAAGTACACAGACATATATAGATATGTTTCTGTTGTTAATTATGCAGTGCCCGATGTCATGTAACAGAGCTATGAAGTATATATGAATAAATATACATATTATCCTTTGTCTAAAGTACGACTCATGCACGATGCAATCATCAGATTCAGATGCACCTGGTGATTGTATAGGGTATGAAACGCAGAGTCGTGCTTTAGACATTGTATAATATGCATATTTATTAGCACACACATACACACACATATCTGATTTATGTGGAGAAGTTTTTCACCTAACTGAGCAGAATCATCATATCGACTTCGAAGTTTCGTAAAGGCCCCACTTTGATATCCTCACTGCTTAGGGCTTTTTAATATATATATATATATATATATATATATATATATATATATATATATATATTTCATTTGTAAACGAGTTATTACGCAATCCAGGTTTCTACTTTCCGGCGTCTTCAGGTGATTTACAAAGACACCGGAAGGTAGAAACTTGGGTTGCGTAATAACTCGTTTACAAATGAAAGATATTAAAATGTTTTACAATATAATTATATTGAACAGTTTTTAATACAACCGTATACTGGTCTTATTTAATTATGAGCAAAAACTAAATAATCAACTAATTATATATATATATATATATATATATATATATATATATATATATATATAAATTCGAGGAGAAGATTGGTAAATATTCCCAGAGAATCCTAGTAATATCGGTTTTATTATCAAAATTGATCCAACAGAGATGTCAAATTAAATTTAATTTACAGAACTGATATTTATTTATTTCATCTGTAAATTCAGGTAATATTTGTGGGGATTGCTATTTCAACAGGTCAGTTCAACCCATGTGTTGTCAACTCCTGTCGACTGTAGAGTTAAGA
Source organism: Ascarosepion bandense (assembly GCA_037127315.1). Classification (NCBI taxonomy): domain Eukaryota; kingdom Metazoa; phylum Mollusca; class Cephalopoda; order Sepiida; family Sepiidae; genus Ascarosepion; species Ascarosepion bandense. The sequence goes on from JBBBDQ010000988.1 coordinate 105,556, forward strand.
AAATTCTTGGACTGGAAGCGCAGGTTAATAAATGAAGGGGTGAAAATAGTTGGTCAGGAAAGGTTCACGAAGAGGAGAAAATAGTAGTAATCTTCATTAGCTAGTGGAAAGGAGGTAATATCTCCATTGGCTCAGAAGATGGATTTTAAAAATATCATCAAAATTTACTTTTTAACCAACGTAACGAATTAGTTAGCAAGTGTCGTCACGGGAGTAGAGTTAAACTCCATTATTTATCTCCTTCTTCTATTTATTCATAATATGCTTTACCTTTTACAAAGACTAGAATTTAAATTTGGAGAATCTGATTTTTTTCCAACCTACTGCCCATTTGTATAGTCCTGGTCAGTCGACTTTTCTTACAAACAGTGACTGTTATCTTCGGTCCTGTTTAGATGATTCACTATAGTAGCTTTGTTCCAGTTTGGTATTACGTTGATGTGCCATACGTGATACACGTTTGGGCGATCATATCTCGAAAAAGTCATGACTGACCGTAGAAGATTTTCCTAGGTAGCTTGCCATTACTTTCTGTGATAGACTGATTGCCAACCAATGCTATAGAACCCAATCTATTATGCTATTTAACCCATAGCTAGAGGAAGAAGCGGCGGATTAAAACCTTTTCCAGGGATATTTGCACGTAAGTGAATGCAACGAATTCAACTGGAATTCGAGCTCGGCTCTCCAATTTCTTTTCGAACCGATATCCTCTGCACTCCAGAGTACATCTGCTGCACGTAGAAATACTAAATCTGGATTATGCCACAAAAGTAAGACACAGTGAAGATCAAAAAGTGTCTTTAATCGTCGGTAATGCCCAACAAGAGTCAGCATTCTACACCATCTGATTATGAAGTTATTATTTATCCTAGGCAGTTGGTATATTTAGATCAACTTAGTTTGAAAAGAGATCACGGTCCTCGAGCTCCCAGTGAGTCAGCGAAAGGGAACTTCAGCGTGCATTTATCAAAATGCTTTTTGTAAATTTGCATACGTTGGTATTTGTGTTTTTCTATTTCTTAATGTATGCATGCGTCTATATAAACGTATTAATGATAATTATTATAATATTAGCACGTTCTTTATATTTATTGTCTAAATAATACGTGGCCCAAGGCCGAGAGTGTGAAGTATCCAGTGAAAATCGAACTCACTACTCAGTGGCGAGAAAGCCTGCTAACAATTACACCAGGTCCTTAGGAAGAAAGATGATAGAAATTTATAAAATCTTTCTCTTAAAGCAATTTTTCAGGAAAATAGGTTTCTCAAGTCTAGTGGCACTTCCAGTATTGATTTGTGAATTTTGGGTCTGTCACCCAACTTTTTGTTCGAAGTACTGTGGAACATCCGCATCTTGATTATATTATTATCATTTTTTGGCTTACATGTGTCGTCCATTTTAGTTGTTGGTAGATTTGAAAATACTCAAGTTATGTTGTTTCTGTTACTTGTTGCAGTGCCTTCTTCGTAATTCTGTAGCGCCAGATCTCGACGCTCGAGGAAGGATATTCCTGGGTGAGACCAACACGCTTTATGCACACGAAGCCATTTTTTAACAATTAATATGAGAAAGCCTTTGTATACAGTCAAAAGTTAAGAGATTTCTAAATACATGAGCCATCCATATGAAAACCTAGATTCGACGAGACAATTAAGAACATTATTAGAGTGGAGAGGTTCGCCAATCACCCGGATCAAACACTTTGATTGTCTTTAAAACAGGAGTAAGGGTTTATCCCATGTTTCTTGTTTAGAATTGGGTTTCCGGTTCTTTGCAAATCTTCTCATTCTCATCCGCCCTTAGTAAACCATTGCATCTTAGAGTCATCATATATATATATATATATATATATATATATATATAGAGAGAGAGAGAGAGAGAGAAAGGTTAATGTGTGTGTAATATTATATCGTACAAAATTTATTATACTTATGAGAAATTGTTCATGCTACTGATATATATATATATATCAGTAGCATGGATTATTTCTCATGAGAATAAGCTGATATATATATCACAAGCATAGACTATTTTTCATGAGTATAACAATCTTAAAATATAATATTACACACACACATCTCTCTCTCCCCCTCTCTCTCTCTATATATATATATATATTTGCGTGTGTATATGCCTGTGTGCTGTGTGTGTATATATGTGTGTTTGTTTGCATGGAATGTTAATACCGTACATATTCTTTGTTATTTGTTAATAAATTATTACTCGTGTGAATGTTCGTTGCATTTACGCGTGCATGTATACGCATGTTCATACATGTGTATATATGTATAGCCAACATTTGTGTTCTTATTATTTTGTGTGTACATATGTAAATATTTTAATCCGTAAATTGTGTATATATACACATGTCTATGAAAGCGTTCTTGTTTATTTATGTGCATACGTATATATATTAAGGCATATACTGTGTGTGCAAGCACTTATGTTTTTGTATGTTTACTTTCGTGAAGGTCGTATTCTCTAGATCGTTTTTTTGTTGTTTTTAAAGTGCTTCGTTCGAATTTGTATCTTTTGTGCTTATATGCGTAGATATGCGCGCTCTTGTTAAGGTAGGCGCGGAGAACAGGTCGTGCAGCCTGACTGGTTACCTTAAATGCACCAGAAATTGAAGCGATGTGCATGCACACCAGTCGCCATTTCTTCAAACGCAGACGGGCGTTCATTGATCAAAGCCTGTCCCTACTTTCAATTAAAAGTGAATAGATTAGAGGAAAAACTCTTCCTTTCTGAAAATCGTGTTTTTTTTTTCGTTCGTTAATTATATCACAAATTGAATGAAAACTGATCGTCTAGCGAGAGAGGAGCCTTCTGAACTATTTGATATGGGCGAAATTCTGTGTAAGAGTGTAAGAAAAGAAAAAAATAATTCGCTACAATACGATGAAATTCTAAATGATTTTCGATACGCCAAAATTTATATTCCATTCTAAGGAAAGCATACATTTGTCCTATACAGCAATGTTCACCCTTTGTACAGATGCACATAGATAATTAACTAAAATTGCACAGCACTCAATATATACACTTATACAACGACACATGCATACTACAGAAACACACACACACACACACACACACACACACACACACACACACATGCGCATATCAATATTTTCATGTTCTAATGATAAATTATTTATTTCAAACAACAAATGCATTTCCTCTCATGTCATTGTAGTATAATTGTAAGTTTGTTGGATGTATAATAATATAATGTATAATAATATCCGAAAGATAGATATGTATTAGTGGGCATGCGTGTACAAGTATACATAAAAAGGATCAAATATATGCACATACGTTGGTGGGTGTGTATGTATGTATACATATATATAAGTATATAGATGAAAATAAAAACCCAAAAAACAACAGTCGAGTTTCGGTGGACTGATTTAAATCCAAACGATTCTATCTATCTATCTATCTATCTATCTATCTATCTATCTATCTATCTATCTATCTATCTATCTATCTATCTTTTTATATATATAGGTAAACAAAAACAAAAATCCGGCAGAGAGTCACTATCTTGAATCTGGACATGGGATGTGTTAAGGTAATTTAGTTAGATCTATGGTTCCCACTAATTCTAAGATATTAGAAAGCACATTTACTCATATATATATATATATATATATATATATATATATATATATATATATATATATATAGTTTTGTCTTTCTTTCATTCTAATCTGAACAAGCCAGAGAGAGCAGATGCTATTGGCAAAAGGGTCGTTCAGAGATTTTCAATTTGCCTCATCATCTTCACTTGATAAAATTATAAAAAAACTATTTACATAAATTCAACTTTATATTCTGAAAATTTCATTTTAAAATTCATTAACTGCATTCACCTCTAAAAAATATATATATTGTTTAATTCTGATAATGTTTAGCGCCAAAGTTGTTGTTTTTCACTGGTTTTACTGACAAAACTTATTTTGGTAAGTAGGTTCTTAATCTTGAAGTGCTCGATATCTGGGTGTAGATAGAGCGTTGATAAATAAAAAGAATTTGTTTTTAACAGAAAAGATTCATGCAGATTTTAAAATTTCGTGAGACATGTTATGATGTCTCCCGTGTCGGGGCTGTTCATAGCACCTGCTGAGTGAGAACAACATAACGGTGTCCTCACGAAACTTCGAAGTCGGCATGAATCTGCTCTGTTAAAGAGACAAACTTTTCGCACTTATATATATAAGTGTGTGTGTGTGTGTGAAAAGAATTAAGGAAATAAATTCATATGGAAAGACAAGTTAGTATGTGATAATCTAGCTCGTATAACCACAAATATCTCTATGATAGAACTGAAATCGTAAAAGCTACACTAAATAATTATTTTTAAGAACTCAGTTGAATTTTCAATTCTTTTACCAGTATAGTTCTATCCTACAATTCATATACATGTATATATTTAATGTATCGAGGCAGCATATAATTTTCTAAACATATACTGTTCAATATAAGAGACAATAAATGTCTATTATATTTAATCATAAGCCGTTCTAAACATCGTATGTTTGCTTTAATTTCAGGTTAAAATAAAGGCATAAATTCTCCAACATTTGGATAATATTTTATTAAGTTGGTTCTAAGCTTCCGGCTCACATGAGCCATCTTCAGAGAAGTTACAAGCACGTTAACATCCACCATCAAAGATGATTTTATTTTGTGTTGACATAAAACTTTGCTATGCAGCAATAACAGTTACCAAATAGCAAACGCAGTTCGTAAATTTGTAATGCGGTTTTATGACGTCCCACCGTGTGAGAGTTCGAATTGATAACAGAATCATATATTTAAATGCAATGTAATGTGTTATGGCCAGATTTAAACGTGATTTTAATAAGTGAGACTTGTTTGGATTTAATGTAGATGGTCTCCAATATCTGAAGGTTCTTTTTACTGTGTGTATGAGAGAGGATTATTCCATTGTTGACTAAAATCTGTCTGATATTACCTACATGGCTATGTTTTTCTAAGAAATGTTGTTTAATTTTAAAACAATTGACCTCATAGTCTCTAATAACCCTACAAGCACACAACTAAATCCTCTACAAAAGACCAATATAGTGTATTAATTTACATGCCCGTTCAGAGATTGTATCTCTGGTACTAATAATAAACCCACTACATATATTGGTTTTAATACAACCACGCTCTCCCGTAGACTTACCTGTCACCTTTCTGATCAGAGTACAATTAAATTTTTTTAAAGATTTTCGAAAAAAGAAAAAAAAAAGAAAAAAGTAAAACAAACATGAATCTGATAATTCTGCGTGTTGAAACAGTGGTCGCTGACAGGTTCTTTTAAATTCAAAATTAAATTAAATATTAGTTCTAGACTGAGTGTATATAGTGCACGATTTTATCTTTTTGCTATAAAAGTTTAAATACTATTTATCTTAAAAGTGTATTTAATTATTTTATACTGTTCTCGTTATATACTTTTCTTGTAATTCCAGCAGATGCTAATAATGATGATTTTATTACCTTAATATATAAAACCCAACAAGAAAAATGAACATTTTAATTATAAAAGCGAACATCGTCACAGATATAAAATAAGTGTAAAAACTATTTACTTATTAAAAAAAAACTATTAGATATTGACACAATTACTTACTCCTGTCTGAATATTATATTTGTTAGATTTGATTTGATCAAATTGGCAGTTGATTTAAAAAATGACTCCAAATCTGTTGTTAACAGAGGCAAGAAACATCGTCAAAACGAGAGCGCTCTTTTTCAGTCGTTTGAGAGAACAATTTTGCCTTTTTTTTGCGTATGTCTGATGATAACCTCTAGGATAGCGACTCACTGAACCTGCTCAGAATAGTGCTTTCGGTTGACATGAAGTAGAAAGATTATATTAAATCAATTTCTAGAAAATTTTGTTTACTATATCCTGCTAGACAATTTTTGTTGCCAAAATCTATCTTACACATTATACCATTCGTCCATACACTAAATATTGCTGTTACATTTGGTGTACTGTGTATACTATATATCTTGAGATTCTTTATAAAATCCAAAGAAGAATCTGTAATGTTACTAATCCTGACCTGGCATCTCGGCTTCAGTCACTTTTCCGCCGCCGTAACGTAGCTTCTCTATAACCTTTCTATAAATGTTTTCATGGAAATTGTTCTAATTAGATATCCTCTTTGGACTTTACGAATTTAAGCGTACTAATATTGGCATAAAGGTATTATCATCTTACAGTTGAAATGGATACATGTAACCGTAAGTTATATGCTAACATTTTCTTCTCTCCCACTTCGCTTTTGTTTTCCATTCCCTAACTTTCCAGTTAACTTTGATCTTCAAAATTTAAAATGCGATGTCAATCGTTATCTTCAGTCTTCTTCATTTCTGTTCTTGTATTGTTCTCTCACCTTAAGCTTGATTTTTTTCATATTCTCTCACACTCAGTAAGTACCTTGTATTTTAGTGGCTTAAATGCCTTAGATTGGTTGAAATGAATAAAACAGAGGCCCTAAAAACGTGATTAACCGCACAAAAATGATTTCATCTTCGGACAAATTATTTTATTAAAGATTAAGCAACATAAAAAAATGCTTATCGACAATAATTTCCCAAACCATGTTGTTGATAAAGTAATAAGATTGACTTTAGAGAAATTTAAAAAATAACATAAGCGACAAACTTGATATAAACAAAAAGACTCCATTAAATTAGATTTATCATGTTTTATATAAAAAAAATCAAAACGTCTAATCTAATTCTTAGAAATAATTCAGTACCACAAAAATTTAGCATCTACAAAAGTAAGGCTGTTTAACATTGCCACTCATCATTTAGTGTACATTTCTATACCCACCTCCTATATATGAAATACATGTCGTTATAACTTTCAACCAGTGGAGAAGTTTATTGAAATAATCTTTATTTTTGTCTGACCTGGAGCATCATTCTCATGGTGGATAATCTCATCATGATAAAAAAGTCAATATCATTTTGAAATTGCATCGACTTTGCCACGCTTTCTATGAACCAAAAGTTGCAGGTAAGTTGTTGGAAAATACATTTTGCCAGTACACCATTATGTTTTTTCCAGATATATCGTTAATCCGAAACTTTGAGTATACATAGATATTCATATAACATAACCTGAAAGAGTGTGAAATTTATATAGATATTTTGAAAATAGGAATAGAAATTTATATAGCTTTGAAAATAGGAATAGAAATTTATATAGCTTTGAAAATAGGGATAGAAATTTATATAGCTTTGAAAATAGGAATAGACATTTATATAGCTTTGAAAATAGGAATAGACATTTATATAGCTTTGAAAATAGGGATAGAAATTTATATAGCTTTGAAAATAGAAATAGACATTTATATAGCTTTGAAAATAGGAATAGGCATTTATATAGCTTTGAAAATAGGAATAGACATTTATATAGCTTTGAAAATAGGAATAGACATTTATATAGCTTTGAAAATAGGAATAGACATTTATATAGCTTTGAAAATAGGAATAGAAACTCATAGCTACGAATCGGATTATTACCGTTTTTTTTACAGAGGTGCACTTTTAACTATCAAACAGTGAGTGAAAAATAATGTGAAGCATTAAAAAATAAAAATAAAACTCGATTAAATTCTTCTGCGTTTCGTTTTTTCATTTATAAAAAAAATACTTTCTATATGTTTGCACGGCGTTTGCTTAATACAAATTCGAGCTTTTAATCGATTTTACCCCATTCAAGGCAGTGACCACTTAGACACAAGAACTTACTGGGTGTTGAAGAATTAGAAAACAGAAACATTACTAAAGAGCGAGAAAAAAAGAAGAGAAACCAGGTGGATAGTAGACAGCCATTGACATTGCATTTACAGTCTAAGTAATATAATGAAGCGGCCATCCGAACAGTTTTCATAATTATTTATGGACAGGGCACAGAGAGGGAAAGTGACTGAAGAAGTGATTCTAGATCAGGACTAATAATATTGTTGATCCCTCTTTGGATTTCATCAAGGATCTCTTGAAATATAACAAGGGCACCAGGGCAAATGTGGCTGCAATATAAAGGAACTTTTATTGAAAAAACGGGTCTTGTTTTTGTATTCACTTAGTTTTATCTCTGTTTATGACATTTTAAAGGAAACTTGGCTCGTTTTTAACAGTTTTAAGCAGGTCTTGTGCAGTATGACAACAGAATTTCTTCAGCTTTTGTGACAGGAACCGCCAAATCAATTTCGCTGTCACATATTTCAACACTCTTCGTGAGATTCCGGTTTTCTTTGATTGCAGGCCAAACTCCCACAACATTTTCATGAGTTGAATTCTTCGAAACTAGTTTTCAACGCATTCTTGATAAAGACTGAAGCGTTAGTACTAAACATTTAACTGGTCTTAGCTAATTGAAACATGCTTTAAAACAATGTTAATAATTCGAACAATTTCCAAACACGAATATCCAATCCAATATCAAAACTGGGCATATATTCATTGACCGAGCAACCCGACGAGAGAGTTTTTGTTTCGTTACCAAATTGAAAAAGTTGCACTTTAAAAGTGCTGGATACTTTGAGAACAGACCTCGTAATAATCTCGAGAGCAGATAAGAGATCGATCTTGTCACTGAGGTAAAAGTCCATTTTTTTTGTTGGCCGTGTGTCAAAATAAACTAAATCCAGAAAATACGTTCATAGGGGTAATAGGCTTATCTCTCAGGCAGTGAGAGTGAGCCTTGGATTGAAAGTTGGCTTATACTAACAGATAGGTATTTCGTGGAGATTTGATCTTCCTACTAAATACAATTCAATGCATAACGCGTTTCCATGTTATTGCACATACACAATGCTCTAAAAGTTGAAATGTTAGTGCCACAAAAGTAGCAATGTCATGTCTAGTTGAGAAGCCGCAAGCGATGACTGTTACAGTGGGCTATTCCATGTATTCGATCGATGCTCGTCTTGCTCCCTGGAGGTTAAGTTAGTCGGTGTTTGAACGAAATGAATTTATTCTGCACTTGCCTCGATGGTCGTTGCCTTTTTGAACAGTAGTCGTAAACATAAATGAAATAATGTCCTTTCGTGAATGGGATTTTAGTTCGTACCGTTCGTTTAAGGTCCGGCAGTTCAGAGGCGAAGAATAAGAAACACAAGTCTAACTAATAACACAATGATGTGTGAATAACAATTGTATCTTTTCGTGATCAGGATTCTTGGAGAAAAGTTTGACAAAGTCTTATTTTTTTCTTACGGAACTGAAGGCGATATGTGTGTAGCTTTTTCTTCAATTGTTGGAAGACGTATTCGTGAGTATAGATAATTTAATCCTCTGGTGTTCTGTAGTTACCGTGACAACTTTTGGCGCAAAAAATAAAACTTTTTACTTTATCTCTCGCTCTCTCTTTCGCTCTAATACATATGCATACAAACTCTCCCACACACAAGCATTCGAACTCTTTCCTTTCCACACGCAAATACAAACACATACAAAAACACACACAAATATAAACACACAAAAACAGAAAGAGAGAGAGAGAGAGAGAGAGAGAGAGAAAGAGGGAGAGAGAAACACAAAAGCAAGCACACAATCACCCCTTACACACAAACTTACAATAACACACAAATGCAAACACATACACAAACGCACACATATATAAAACACACAAATTTAAGCACAAAGACATGACCAAAAATACAAAAACTACCCCCCCCAAACACACACACACATTAACGAATAACCGAGTGGAGCAAAAGTTAGCAATCTAGTCTCACAGATGATTATCATTACTCGATACAGCGATAAAACGAGATACACCGAGTGTGATCCTCACTGGGTGCGCCATGTTTGCGACTTTATGCCAGACTTAGCTAAGCATAGCAAATACCTGAGAACAGGATACAGGGAAATGGTTAACAAGCTCATTTCGTGCACTAATTCACTTTTGTCAAGTATTAACTCATTGAGTAACTCTCTCATATCTACAACAGGTGTATTTCTTTATCGCTGTCGGTAGTCGAGTCCATGTAAAATGACGGGATGTCGAATGCTGATTTTAAAGGTAAGCAGTCCGACAAATTTCTCTATTTTTTACACTGGTTTATTGTATGTGCCGTCTGCCTTCAGGACGTGGGCGCTTACGACTCTACAATTTCCTGCCCTTTCTAGGTTTTAGTAAATTTTTTACGTTCGCTTTATCTCGAAATCCATTTTCTGCCAAAAAATCTAAACATTTCCTATGTTCTTTTTGACTTCAATATACCGCGTGAGTGTCAAATTTTCTAAGCCCTTTCCTCAGAAATGTCAACTGGCTCTTTCTGATGTTAAATATAAGTATTCTTTTTATTTCTGTTTCATCTTAAACTTCGTCGCTGGTCACATGGTCAGTCCATGGTATTCTCATCATATTTCTATAGAAGCGCTTTTCTGTTGCTCCAAGACTTTTCTTTAATTATGAGGAGATTTTCCAGGATTCACAGCCATATAAGTGGACCGACGTAATAGTTCAGCATCCATTTCTTTTTTTTTTTTAACGATATATGCTTCTTTTTGTTTGTACTTTTATTATCTTATATTTAGTGGAGGTTGAAAATTTTGCATATTGAAATCTATTTTTATTTTTAATGACATGATCATAGCCATCTACAACTCACTATATTTAACATCTGTAAACCAAAATATAATAGAGAGACATTTTCTAACTTGATTGCTTACTATGGCAACCTTTCTATATTCCCTACTATTTGATCAAATGAATTAAAGTTTGTATTGGAATAAAAATAATTGTTGCCTCGTATGAGAATATTGTGAATAAACATCTAAATATTAACTGAATTGAGTACATTTCAGATTTTTTATCGAAATGGCCACGGAAAATGAGCCTGCCATAAAGGAGATTATACGGTGTATATTTTCAACATAATCTCCTTCTTTTCAACGTACATAATTCAGTAATCACATAGAATATTATACATTTGAAAATTTTAAATAAAATTTCAGCTCAGATGACCTGCCATTATAGATATTGCTTATATTACTTTTGTAAAAGTGTACATTTATTTTTATGTGTGTATGTATGTATGTTGTGTCTTAAACCTGTAGACTACGAATGAAGTATAGAGCAAATACCTCACGCAACTACTGTTGCTGTTGTGATTTCTGTATCAAACAGGTTTCTAAGGGTGGAGATGTTAGCCTATGTATAACCGATTTTGGATTCATAATTGTCATTCGCTTTGACTAGTTATTAACCAAAGCTAGATCGCCTAGTCTGCCACGCCTATCTGGTAGGGAGAAGAGACAGAGTTATGCCTTTCCAAGCGGATTCATGCAAAATTGAACTCAACTACCAGGTCTAGAATCTGAAATCTACACACCATTTTTCTTGCCAATTATCGATACTCTAAACATTCGTATCTAATCAATATTATTATCAATGATTTACTGTGCCAATAAAATATAATAATAATAATAATAATAATAATAATAATAATAATAATAATAAACTGCAATGATTTTTGCAACAGCCAAATAACAACGCTTCTTATTTCTGAGATGACAATTAGAAATGTGCTTTTTACACTTTTTTAAATTGTTGAAGCTGTTGTTCTCATCTTCGTTGTCATATGTATATTCCGGCTTTTTTTTCAGGTGATATACCCTCAAGGGCACATTGTTCAGTGGGTAAAAGCGTTTGTTAAAGTAATTCAGTGACTTGACCCAGAGATGCGAAAAAATTAAAAATTTAGAGTGAGTTACTAAAGAGAAATAACTTCAGATATCTATGGGAAGTGGAACTTGAATTATCTACCCGGGTGAACGGGATAAAGTGTTTGGTTCGAAACTTCAACGTATATCATCTGAAGAATACTCTAGTACAACGGCCGAAACGTCTTGAATATAACAAAAAGGATCAGAACAACAGCCTGAACAACTTAAATAGTGTAAAAAGCACTAATTAATTGTTGAGAATAAAGTAAACTTATCTATCAATCGAACCATCGACCTAATCCTACCTTTTCAACTATTAAATCATCCCATAGTCATCAGTAACCTCGCCGCGTTCACCTACTTTATCGGTTTCGTGCGTATTATAATAGCTCATCTATTGATTTCGTACAGTTCTCTTCAACTTTTGAGTCAGAGTAGGAATGACCGATTTAAATAAGTGAGTATTCAATTTTATTGCTGATTTATTTGCTCTTGTATTGATCCAACCACGTCATGAAGGCGTGGAATAAGGTAACTTTTTGAATAAACACTCCTTAGAATCGAACTCGAACCAGACATATTACAAGTTTTAAGTTAAGCGGGAAAAGTGCCAATGTATTTGCCGGAAGTGACAAACCGGAAGCACCATTGTTGCTAGCGCTCATAAATCTTTTTTACGGTCGATTTCTCCAGTTATGTATTGACTTTGGTTGTCAATACTCTTTTTCCGATAAGAACATGCCTCGTTGGTCTGCAAATGGAATCAAGTTTGAAATAAAAAGTCTGATGACTTTACGTTCATTGATGTTAAAAGCCACTTTTAAAAGTGAAACCTCTAATTTTTCACGTTTGATGTTGTCTTAGAAGAGTCACGCTTAAGCAGGATTTCGTAATGCTGAATATTTAAAATTTCCTAAAGATTTGCTTAAAATATGAGATGTTTTACTGGGAAAGATTCAGAATAGCAAAGTTAGTCCAGTTAGTGAATAAATCTTAAACATGGAACATTTTATTTCGCCATTTTCTAAGTATGTATTTTACTTAAACGGCCATTATAAAAGTATGCACCACGTTTAAAAATATTACAAACTTTATTATAATCCTTTACGGATCCAACCACTTTTCAGAATAATTTAAAGAAATTATAATGATATGCTTTCGCGAATCTACTTCTTCTATATATTAGGACGTGGATAATCATGGGTCTTGACAATTTCCTATTATTTGTAACCTTTAGCATTGTTTGTTCTTTTAAAATTCTTTCCTTTTCTTGTTCTACAATCCATTTACACAACCATGTCGCTGTTTTCCCCTGCTTCACCTACCTTAAATATGTTCATTGATTTTCAAATTTTTCAAAATATTTTTGCATATTGTTCTCTAAAATGTCAACGATATTTTTCTGTTTTTAAGTATCTATATCATTTTGTTTCGCGTTTTTTTTAAAAACGTGCCAATTGCACATATGTTTTGTCCATGGAATTCTCAGCATCCTTCTGTAGAACCACATGTCTGCTGCCTCAATTCTCTTTTACTTCAGCGGGGAAATTATTTAGCAATCACTGATATTATAAAGCAATTGAACACATTTTATAATAAACATTTTCCTGTTTCTTAATACTTTGTTTAACATTAGGGTAAGATTCGAATATACCATCGAATTTCGATGTCACATTTCCCATCATTATTTTAAACAGGTACCAGATATTTGAACTAGTCCAATAGTTAGCTCGGTTGTTGCTCTTCTTGACGATCATAGATCCAGTCTCCATACAATTGATAAGATGTCATTCCTTTTTCACTTTTCATTAATTCCTTGTCTTCTTTCTGTGTTTGTCATCAATATGGTGTCATATATGTGCGTTGTGGTGCAGTGGATATCGGCTTAGAACGAGAAATCGGGAGAGCCGATTTCAAATTCCAGTTGAATTCATTGCATTTACTTACGCACAAATACCCTTGGGAAAGGTATTAATCCGTCTATTCCTTCCAGTTATGGGTTAAATAACAGGACAGATTAGGTTCTATAGCCTTGGCTGGCAACCAGTCTACCGCAGAAAGCAATGGCAACCTACTGCGGGATAATGTTCTGCCCAGTCAGTCATGTCTCTTTCGAGACATGATCGCCCAAGCGTGTTTCACGTATGGCACTTAACTGACTGATACTATAGCGCAAACAATTGTAATACCCTAATGGTACTTCTATATTCTTCTTTCGTTCATGTACCGTGTTCCTTCAGGATGTTGGAGATCACGGCCCTTCACACCTTCCTTTATTTTGTAGCTCCTAATGAATTTTGTCTCGTTATTTCTCCCAAACCCTGCCCTGCTTTCCATTTGCTTAAGCCCATCGAGTATGTCATGCGCTGTTTTCCCCTGTTTATTTCCCTATATCTTCCCTGTGAGTATCTGATTCTCTAAACCATCTTTCCTCATTAAATAACCCAGAAACCTTAACTGTCTCTTCCTGATCTTAAATAAGTTTCCATTTCGTTTCAATTCTCTCCAAAACCTCGTTGCTGCTAACCTGTTCGGTCTATGGTATCATGAGCAACCTTCTGGAGAACTACATTGCTTTTACTTCGAGTCTCTCCTTCATCTTTGAGCAGATTGTGCAGCATTCGCTTCCATATGGTGGTGAGGGGGACAGATATCACGTAAGAGTCCAGCAATTTTAGATGCTATAAACAGTATATATACATATATTCGAAAAGAGCTATATAAGTGTTCAAAGGGCTTGGAACGATAAAAATTATGTACAATTTTTATATTCCTTATCTCTAACAAAACGAAAAAATGTTAGCATATTGGAAAATCTTATAAAAATTCATTAAATTCTTCTTGATGGCCTCGCAGAAGTAAAATAAAATTGAGGCAGCAGACGTGTGGTACCAAGAAGGATGATGAGAATCCCATGGACGAAACATATGTGCAATTGGGACGTTTTAAGAAAAATCGAAACAAAATGATATGGATACTTAAAAACGTTGACATTTTAGAGAACAATATGTAAAAATATTTTGGAAAATTTGAAACTCAATGAACATATTTAAGGTAGGTGAAGCAGGGGAAAGACACACACACACACACACACACACACACACACACGCACATATATATATATATATATATATATGAAAATCAGTTATTATAGATTATCTGAAGATTACCAAAGTCTCTACAATAAAAATATATTGAGCAACTGGGTACTGGTGTAATTTAAATATGATCAAAAACTTTATATATATATATATATATATATATATATATATATATATATATATATATATATATTGTATATTTGGGAAAAAATCTTTATTTTATTCAGATTTCATTAAAAAACACAGAAAAGTATTATGGTTAAATTTTTAATTATGTCATTTTTTTTATGTGATCTTATGTTTATTTTTCTTTTAAGCACATAAAATTATATAAAAAAATCAAGATGTTTTGATAATTCAAGCGCTTATGGCTATACTTTAGCCATTATCGAGAATTGATATTATTTTACGTGTGCGCCATATTTATCAGTAAAAGTGCTCAATATCATGGATAAAGCGTATGTAAATATATAAGAAAATATTGAGTTCAACATCGTGTGACAAGAGTCTGTTTTATGGCTAAACTCAAACTTCATATAAAGTCTTATTACTAAGGATATTTAAGATAATATGTATCCATTACAGTAGGCAATAAACCACTTTTATGATATCACAACAATTTTATGAATTCTACCGGATTACCAGGATTCATATTATGAACATTTTAATGAAACTTTCAGATACATTATATTGTATGTAAAAATTATAATTAGAGAAATTGAGCTAATTTTACAAAGTCAAATATTTAAACAAAAAATTGAAATTAGTTTAACTGTAATAACAGCAAATTTAAAGAAGATAATGGAAAATGTGCAGTCTATATTCTAAAGATTGCACCCATTTATTTTATGCACGGTTGTATTTTATCCTATGAAATATACAAATTCGTTTTGAACGTTAGAGTAACATATTTTTTTTAACCCTCTAGGGCCATTCGTATCATATTTGATACAGTATTTCCCTATAAGTAAACATTTGGTATTTCCCTATAAGGAAACATTTGGTATTCATTGACTGAGCAGTCAGTACTGCTTTCATTTGAAATTTATAAAATATTTCTCTTAAAAAATTTTTCAGGAAAATATTTCTTTCAAGGCTTGTTTTCATACTGTATCAAATATGATACGAATGGCCCTAGAGGGTTAATCATTTCGCCCTAAGCAAGGCGGTACCGTCACTGATGCGCAGGGGGATACATAAGAGTAAAACTTTAGACAAGAGGAGAGTGAAGAGAAAGACGAACCAGTTACAGGGGATATCAGAGAAAGGGCAAGAGAGGAATGGAAACACAGGTGTGAAGACGTTTGCGAAGGTAGAGAAAAAGGAAAAGAACAAGATATACAGGGTGATGAAGAACTGGAGTCAAGTGTATAAGAGATGGGTATTAACATTACATATACCTTCAAAAATCAATGTTTGTCTTAACACTTTTCAGACTTTATTATAGGCAACGACTTCACTTTTACCTCATGAAAAGTAATCCAATTCCAAAACATCACTTCACCTGCTTTGTTACCGCTCCTGTGAGGGTTGTTTCTACTACAAGCCACTATTCTTGTCACTCTTCCCTCCCATCAAGAGTAACATGGCATTTGTGAGGGAGGAAAAAACGTATATAAAATCTGTTTTCATGTATTCTATTGTCCATTCAATTTTATGAGTGTTTTTAAAAGAGGTCGAGTGATTGCTCTCATATTTTTGCCAATTGATTTAGATTTCGACATCTTGTCAATTTCAACGCTTTCCAGCTGACACAATGCCTAAAAGTTTTATCAGTGAGTTATCAATAACTTTTTTCTATGGCAAGATAAAGTCTTTAACTTGCTCTTATAAAACTTGCATCAAATTTGTTCCGAATTTGCAAGTAACTTTTTGCAATTTTTTTCGGTGGTATGTGTCGATCATGTTTGAAATTTCAAACTTTGTTTTATCTTTTAAAAGCTTAAACGTTATTAAACATTTTTCTATCAGTAGAATCTGTTCTACAACCCATTTTAGAGTTTAAATCTTTCAACCTGCTATTAATTTATGATTTAGAAATTCAGAATATTTCATACAAATGGCGATCGTTTGCTTATATATGCGCGAAACGAACCAAATTTCACTCTAACTGCACATATAGATATCGTTATTATTCAGGAAATAAATCTTTAAATTCAAATAATTATTATTTTTATATATCCGCATAACATTAACCTGTTAATAGTGCAAGAATAAGTATGTATATTCATATATATATATTCATACTAAATCCACACGTTTCGAAATTAGAATATTTGCCACGGTCAAATAAATATCATTATCGTTGCCCGCCCAGTCATCTACGAATCAAAACAAGACTTTTTGACCTTCAGTTATCTCTACCAACACTTGAGCCAAACCTGCAAGTATATCAACTTATCCTTGTGCATTTTCATATATGCAATTGTTATTATCGTTCTGCTTTGAATAACCACTAACATTGACTACATAATTAAAACCCAAACGCTTCTTTTCTCGAAGCAAATCTTCAGTAATAATCCTCAATTAATTCTTTAAAAAAATCTTAATTCGATTAATGATAATATTAATTAGTTAACGACTCCCACTCATCGAATCGATTTGTTGGCATGTGGACTGCAAACAACTAGTAATCACGTGCTCACAAATGTCATCCATGGTAGCAGCTGATGTATATATATAATAATTAAATTGACGCAATGCGGGCTCTGCTATTGTATTGACTACAACGGCCAAACTGTAAATATTGACCGTCAGATGGCAACACTGGTTCTACGCACCCAAATGGAGACGAATCACAAGCGAAACTGCATTGACACTAAGGCTATTGTAAAAGTATCAGTTCGTCCGTCACTGGACAGTTAGTAAGTACTTATTGTCACTAGTCTAGTATTTTTTCCTGTTATTTTTAGCATTCAATTTAGTTTGTACTTTCGAGTTTTCAACAAAACCCAGTGTTAACTTGATTTCTGGTTAAATTTCAGGGACAAGAAAATTTACCATTATTTACACTTGCGGACTTTTGTTTCTCATTTTGGCTGTTATTATTACACCATTTTTTTCACCATTGAGCCATCTGGCTTTCAACAAGTACTTCAAGGGATTTCGAACTGAAGCCTTTAATTGATCTACCTTTTAGATTATTCTCGTTTCGCTAACCATGTCTAGGGACATCTTTTCCTGTTCCTTTCTAGTATTTTCCAGATATTATCACCCTGTTTGCAGTGCCTTCCTCAGAGATTATACCCACAATTTCTATGTTTCCAAATTCACGAACCAACGCTTTAATCCACATGATTATGCTACCAAATTCCGGAATTAACACTTTAATCATAGGCAGAGCATATAAATGTTCTGATCGTAGACAGAATATGAAAATCATCATTTTTGATGGGTAATATGCTATTCTTAGTAGTGTGCATATAGTGTAACTGTTATCAAAAAGTGAAATTCAGGTCGATTCTATTGCCTCCACTATTCTCTTAGGAAAAGGCATGAATCCATTTGCACCTAGCTATAGATTAAATAACAGAGAAGACTGTATTTCCTTTAGCTTACGTAGGACAATGTGTTTAGAAGAAAGACTATCCTGAATTCAAAACTAACTTGTAGATGGATGGGCTTCGTTAGACTATCTTATCCTTGACGCACTCGCTGATCTTAATGTTGAATACCCTACTAGACTCGCGATGAAGATCGTAATAATGTTCTCATATTAATCCGAATCTCTTTATGGTTTGGATAATAACTCTGAACAACAAATAATTAATTATCTTAAAAAAATAATAATAAAGAAACAAAAAATAAAATGTATTGGCAGTATCGTATTTAGTTGATTTATTAGTCGTCTGGGCAGGTAGAGATTGTAATAGAAACATTAGCCATTTCCTTATAAGGAAACATTCTGCATTCACTAAAATTTATAAAATCTTTATCTTAAAACAATTTTTAAAAAAATATGTTTCTCTTCCACGAGCTGTCATTACCGTTTCCAGTATTGATGGAGGTTTACTTTCTAGCTTTTGTTTGAAATCGTGTGGTATGTCAGTATTTTAACAAGCCATTATTTCCTGTTCGTTTTACATGTGTATCGATAGTTGCTGCTGTTGTAGAAAACCTTTAAAGTACGGAATTTTTGTTATTTTGTAGAGTTCTTTACAGTTATTCTACAGCGCCAGTAGAATTGGTTCGAAGAAGGATGTTCTTTACTAAAATATACAAGTATTATTTTTTACCATTGGTTTGAGAAATCGGTTGTATTCGGCTTCTGCCTTAGTTTGACGTCATGAATGACATCGACATAAAATGTCTCGATCTAATGAGACTATTTAAGAACGTAACTCAATTTTTCAGCTGCATGTTTTGGTTTTTTGATGTTGTGCGAAACTACCACGAAGCGCTACCTGTTTTAGGTTCAATTTCTTCATCTATACCAAATGTGTTAAAACTGATGTATACATCGATGCACTAGAAGTGTTTAGTATTTTTTATCTTGAGATTTTATTAAGATTTTGGGTAGGCGTCATCACTGTTTTTATTAAAAACCCAGATAATAGTTTGTTTCAAGAAGATTTATTGTGAATACTTCGAAAGGGATGTTGGCTTTTGTTGTTGTTTAAGATCATTCTTATCCCAACTATTAATACACTTGTTATCGACATATCCCACCTCATCATCAGTACATTAGCCTTGGGAGGGAGAGTCAATAACGCTGTTTTCTATTAGTTGGGGATTCTTAAATAATCAGTGCCTATCTCTTTCCCATCTGTACTTGTATAGGTACAAAACCTATTCTAAGAAGAGATTAAATAAATTGAGGCTCTCATTTTCTCCTTTTCGTAATCTTGATGATGTTTAAAATGTTTCCGTATTGATGTCTTTGACAAACAAGTACGATATAATTCCTCAATCAGATGTAGACATTCATTTAAGTCAAAGCTTGGACGGTGGTTTCTAATAGATCAGAAGATGTAGTCTATTGATGTGGACGTATGCTGCTATTAGGTCGACAAAACAGCTATACAGTTTTATATTGGAGTGGTATGCGATTTCCTGAAGTTTTACTATATCTGGTATTAAATTCGATACTGATTAAGTACCGGTGCCCAGACAAGTACTGGTGCTCTTAGTGTGACTTCAATGCCAACAGTGCTTAGATACTGCCTGTAATTTTGTAAAGAATTATCATCATTATCGCTCCCGATATTGTTAGAACGACTGACTCCATTCTGGAAAGAGATGGACAGGTCTTTCATTTTGATAGAGGACGAACACATACACAAATGCTGATCAGCTGGAGTTGTTAAAAAAAGGTTGTGTCAATAGAAGAAACATCCCGTAGAATGAGTTCAGTACCTGATCAACTTTAGATACTTACTCTATTATTTTATAACGCATGCTTGTCAATATGACAGGCCTCTTGATAATTTTCTTAATGAATGAAAAATAGGATCTAAACTCTTAAATAAATGGCAGGTCCTTTCTCACATAGAAAATGTAATCAATTTAATGTAATCGATTTAAAACAATAATTAGCTTTTATTATAACATTCCATTTTGGCGGCTTTATTTATTTAAGAAATATTAAATTCTCTTCATAAGATATAGAGAAAAAGTAATTTTCGAAATTGAAAAAAAAAAAAACGAAAGAAAAAGGAATCGGCCTTAGTCGCTTTCATTGACTCAATGTGAATGATCCTTTCCTTATTTACCTAGAATGTGATTCGTCAGGGCTACATACAAATTGAAAAAGCAGATATAATTCTTTAACTAAACAAACGATGCGCCTACATTATATGATTTTTTTTTGCATGTTTTACTATTTGGAAGCATTAATATTTTGTAAAAAAAAAGAAGAAAAAATGAAAGTAAAAAGTCCATTAGACAAAATTTTAATGCAAAAGGAAGGAGAGTAATTTTTATAGCAAACATAGTATTTGGCAGTTTTATTGTTATTTCTTACTCTTGTCTGGCACACACATGTGCGCATGCATATACACTTCTACAAACACACATACTTTGAAGGATATCAACTCCATTAACAAGCACAACTAAAATAAAATTTATTAACACGAAAGATTCTAACAATAAAAAATTTATGTATTTATCTACCTATTGCAGGCTGTTCTCATCTATCTATCTATCTATCTATCTATCTATCTATCTATCTATCTATCTATCTCAGTTCGTTTCTATCTATCTATCTATCTATCTATCTATCTATCTATCTCAGTTCGTATCTATCTATCTATCTATCTATCTATCTATCTATCTATCTATCTATTCGTACACAGATCGTAACCGTGACCAACGCAAGCCTTCGGATTTGAGGACATTGTATCTGGTTTAACTTGTGGAGGGATGAGCTCCGCCAGATCTTTTTACTCAAATGAATACTTACCCGGTTTCCAACCCTATATATGGAGAGAACTGTCCAAGCGCTTAACAGTGCAGCGATCTTTCAACCACACCCAGTCATAGAACTGATAATGGTTATGCTGGTGATGATGATCATTTCCAATATCCACATTATTTTGTGTGTGAGGGGGGAACGTCTGACGTCACATACGGGAAGGAAGTTGCTCTGAAGAACATCCAGTAGATTTTAATTTACATTGACTGATAAGCGTTATAATCCTGTATAGATTGAATTCGCTACCTCCTTAATTCTTCCAGTTTGTTTCTTAATAAATAAAGCATTAAAACTTGCTTCATATATACCAAGTGTTTGCGTATATGTGTGTGTCCATGTATGTGTAATAGTATGTGTATGTAGGTGAGTTTGTTTCAATCTTTTAAGTTCGAAGTGGCAAGAGAACAAAATTTGAACTATATATTATTGGCGGTCACAATATTAATAATATTTGATATGCAGATGACACAGTGTTGTTGGCAGACATAGAAAAGAAACTACAAAACCAACTACAGGCGGTAGTGAAGGAAAGCGAGAAGAAAAATCTAATGGCATGAAGGCGGAATGCATGAGTATTAGCAAAATGACCACCTCTACATGCAAATTACAAATTAGAAATACTGAAAGCAAATAAGCACAACTAAGGCTTTTTTATGAAATCCAACGAAGAATCTGCAATGTAAGTGATTCCGACCTGGTAGCTCAACTCTAGTATCTTTTTCAACGACGTAATGTGGCTTCCCTCTGTCTCTTATACAAATACTTTCACATTTTCTACTCCGATGAGCTTAGCTCCCTGGTGCCCTCTTTGCATGGATTTAGTCTTACTACTGGACTAGCGGCTAGATCCCATGTTTTACAGTGAAACCAATCAAATGTAACCACAACTTCTACATCCCTCAGCTTCTTTCCTCGCACTTCCTGCCTGTGGATCTCCCTTCCTTATACTTGCTTCCCTGACAGTTACAATCTCCAAGTCAATTACCATCTCTTATCTCTTTATTCGTATCCTTTCCCTTACACCTATTGTATCATGTTCTTCTTCATTTCCACTCTATTCTTATGCAGCCCTCTTCACACCAGTGTTCACATCCTTATCTTACCCATTCTATGACATCCCCGTAACTTGTTCCTTTTTCTTATCATTCCTCTTTTATATAATCCTTTGTGCACTAGTGGCACTTCTGCCTTGATTGGGGTAAAATGATTAGAAAAAAATTAAATATCCGGAAAGCGTTTCAACAGACGACAAAAATACAGCACTGAAATCTGAAGAACCATTGGAATAGAGAAATACGTCTTCTAAAAGCAAAACAAAGTATGGAGAAGCAGAAAAATTTTGTTAGAAACAAACAAGTACTGAACTTTTAGATGATATCTGTCTTCCTATATGGCAATGAAGGCTAGACAATCTGCTCAAAGGTGAAGAACAGTTAGTACTAAATTGTTATGCAATATAATTCCTCTGAAATAGCAGTGAATGTTTGAAAATTTCCTCACAGCTGAAGAGGCAACATAAATGTAGTTCTACAGAAGAATGTTTAAGGTACCATGGAACGAATATGTGAGCAACGACGAAGTTCTCGATACAATTGAAACAACATCAGGAAGAAAGAGTTAAAATTTCTAGAGCACGTAATGAAGAAAATTTGATATTCACAGGACAGATAGAAGGCAAGAGAGACAGAAAAAAAAAATAAAACAATGTATAACCTACCTGTCGAGCTTGAGAAAATGTATGGCCGTGCAGGTTTTGGGAGAGATAGCCAAAAGACAAATTTTATTAAGAACTATAAAAGAGCCACGATCGTCAACGTCTTGAACATACATTTATATTTTTATTAATTCAAAATATAAGATTATATAAACACAAAAGTGACATTTTATAAAACAATACATCAAATGCGTTGGTTACCTACCGTAACAAGACTGAGCACAATTTTGACATAATGCTACTCCGATCAAAGAAGAAAACAATTCCCTGCGACGAAGATGTCGAGAGAGAACCTTGATCGCAACGTTATCCACAGTAAAATTGTACCCTGGCTCTTATAGTATTTCAACGTTCCTGGCAAAACTTCTATTATCACGGTGTGGGATGCCTACTAACAAAAGCGATGGAAATTAAAAAGAATCCAAATGAAATCGGCTAGATTAAAAAAATTAAAATTCGCAGCATATCTTATTCGCGCGCATTTATTTTCGCACCAACATAACAAATTTAGTCTGATGAAGTCCTAAAGAGCGAAACGCGTCACAAAAAAGTATTTTTTCTACTTTATGATATATTTTTCCCAAAAATTCTTCTCCATACACATTATATATAGTGTTGAGTTGTGATAATGTTTAGCACTAATGTTGCTGTTTTTCAGCGGTTTCATTGATACAAATACATCATGGCAAACAAGTTTTTATTGTAAATTGCTCGATATGGGAGTGGAGATAGAGCGTTAACAAACAAAAAGAATGTGTCACCTTAATTCAACAGGTTCATGCAGACTTTGTAGTTTCGTGAGGAGACCGCGCTATGGTGTTATCACTCATCAGGGCTGATTTTTCCAAACCATTATTGACACCACCCATTTCTTGATAATGACTGAGACATTAAAGATACTTGATCAAAACAGATAAAAAATAAAACTTGAACAATTTACTCATAATTTAGATCCCGAGGTACAACATCTCATTTTAAAATTAGAAAAAAATAAAATAAAACATTGAAATGTTTTATTTTTTTATTTTATTTTTAGACATTGTTGTTTACATTTGACAAATCCTGTTTGGATAAATTCTTACTGTTTAAGTAATCATATATATATATGTTTGTGTGTGTGTGTGTGTATACACACACACACAGAGAAAGAGAGAGAGAGAGAGAGAGAGAGAGAGAGAGAGAGAGAGAGAGAGAAAATGGCGACAGATTACTTCAGAAATGTTTTCATGACTTATTATATACGAAGGGGTGGTGAAGAGTTCTTAAATAAATGCTGATCAAATAACCAAAGACCAGAAATGTTAAGAAATTCTTATTCATTTATGTGCTATGCCCCATCAAGATGTAGTCGATCTTGCCTTCCACATCTTCCTGTCCCTTTTAGCTTCTTAGTCAACTGTGATTGTAATCCATCTCCTGACATTTAAGCAAAAAGCAGGATTTTTTAAATAATTTTGCCCCATTCAAGCAGTAATGTTGCTAGTACGTTGGAATTACAGGAAGTGTAAGAGAAAGAGAAAGAAAAGAATTGTGAATAGGGAGGTTTGAAGAAGGGACAAAAAATGAACAAGGGTCAAGAAGACAGAAGATGGCGACTGACGCAGCATTGATTTAATGAAGATTGTAGTTGTCAGGAAGCAAGGAATGGAAGGGAGGTCAAAAGGTGGGAAATGCGAGAAAAGAAACTGTTGGAGTAGAAGTACATATATTTCACTTAAAATTCAGGTTGCTGCAAAGGACAAGAAGTTAACTAGCGAGTGCACAGTTTCTTTTAATTTGTGATTTGCATCGGGATTGAGTCGTCTAATAACGCAGAAAACACACACACACACACACACACACACACACACACACACACACATACATATATATATATATATGGTGTACAAAAAGTACTTTTACAAAATTTTGGGGTGGGCTCCTTATACCCAAACAGGGACAAAAATCCATATAAACATGTCCGTAAATCTTTTTCTTTTGTTACTTATTTAGTTTAAAGAGATTCGACGGTAGAATTAGGAACCCACTTACAGAGTTTGGGAAAGTATTTTTGGGTTGTATCCTGATTTGTAAATTTAACTGGGTATATCGTAAACTCTTTTAATAACTCAAAAGCGAAGAACTTTATAGACTTTTGTCCATGTTTTAGGGTAAAGAACCCTCCACCAGTTTTTGTAAAAGGGTTTTTGATAAAACCTATATTTCTAAAGGCATAATGTAATTATTTTTAATCCGACATTTTTATAACTTCGATTTTTAATTTAGTGGATACTCCGTATTTAAAGTAGACGACACAATTTATTCATTCAACAGTGTGTATTACATCGATTTAAGATTTCGAAAATACGCAGACTAATAATTATAAAATAAATAAAAATATAGCTATTTTAAATACGTAGTATCCATTAAAATAACGTCTGAAGTAATATATATATATACAAGTTTATATGCGAAAATACCTGCGCTCTCGACATTAAACGAATTATTATATACACACGATCTACTTTAAATGTTTTCAAGATTTTGAAAAATATTTTTTGAAATGTTTTAGAAAGAATTTCTCTAATTAAAAGGCTGCTCATATGTTAAAGTTGATGAATATTTTAACATTAGAAAAAATAACTCCTGCCTGCGGATAAAATTTTCCATTTTAAGTAAAAGTGCTCTCAACCCACACACACACACACACACACACACACACACACACACACACACACACACACAAAAATAAGTAGTTTAAATTCATATCCAATAAATATACCCTCTTACTTTTAATTAAATCTCATTTTTAATTATAACAAAAATATCATCAAAACGATTAGCTCATTTAGAAGTTGAGTGGTTTTACGTCTTTTTTTTTTAAATGCAAATGTTTTGCAAATGTTGCTGTTGTAGATGCAAAAAGTAGCTTGCATTATTATTAGACCTAAGATTTCGACTCATATGAGTCATCGTCAGTAGTGTGTGCAAGTAAAGTTAGGAAAAGAAAATCAATTTGATTTTAAGAGTCTCCTATCTAACAATAATAAAATATTCCCTAAATCCAACCGAAAAAAAATTATTGAAGCCATTAACATTCAACAAAACAACCATCAATTAGTAAAAATATCTACACTCCCTTGATTTTAAAATCTAAATAAAATCTAAATAAAATCAAAATTGACTACATAGTATTGTAATATCGATAAGTCAGTAATAAATAAACTCTCTACGCATTAAAATATTTTTACTTTATGTGTTTAAGATTTAGCAAATTACACTAGGAAGGTTGATCTTGAATGAAAACTGGAAAAATGGCGAAGTTGACAAAGATAAATAGGCGAATTTGGCAGGAAAACTGAATAAGAATTTTGAAAATTTTAATTTTTCATTTTCATAGAAAATTTTGCGGATCAATTTGAAGTTTTAAAATCGTGGCACTTATTTTAGTCTGAGATACATCAAAAAGTGAATGGGAACTTGAATTTTTGTTTTAATAAAAGAAATAAAAAAATATATATGTGTGTTATATGCACAATGGAGAGTAGATAGAAGAATGGAGAAGAAATAGATGATATAGATAGACTTAGAAAGGAAAAATATATGTGAGCGGTTGAGTAAAAAAGAAGAAACAGACTTAGTAAATCTTGAAAACGAAAACTGAGAAAATAGGAAATAGAATGAAATATTCTTCTTCTTCTTCTTCTACTACTACTACTACTACTAGTATGTTTCGTGTCCATTCAGGACGTAGGTGATCATAGCCTTCCACATCTTCCTATCTTTAGTGGCTCTTAACACGCTTTCTCCTGTTAATCCTTCCAAACCCTACTCTGCCATTCATTTGAAGGAAAGAACGAATCATGTTAGATAGAAAAATGAGAAGAAGAGAAAGAGAAAAAGAAGAAGGGGAAGAAAGTGGATAAGAGAAGTTGTGAAGGATGAGGAAGAAAGAGATAATGGGAGAAGTAAATAAAAAGAAGAAAGACAAATTGAATAAAGAGGATAAACAATGAAATGAGAAGAAGAGAGAATCAAGTTAAGGAGATAAAAACAAAATAAACGGAAAAATGTAATTCAGTTAAAAAGAAAATATACAGATGGACATAAATGCCAAGAGATAAACGCTTAAGAAGAAAATGATAAAAGAAAAGAATAAAGTGACACAAGAAAAATATCAAAATGAGAGGGATATATATATATATATATATATATATATATATGGAGAGAGAGAGAGAGAGAGAGAGAGAGAGAAATGAACTTAATTAAAAAAATCAGAGAATGCTGATCAGAATTATTAAAGAGAAGAAAATAAAAACTCGAGAAAAGTATTGAAGAAAAGCAGACAGCAAAATAAAACGAATAATTCCACAGTATTAATCCATAAACTTACCGTTAGAACATTTCTCAAGGAAAGTCAAGTAAAGCCAATTGAAGTTACGTGACTGCAGCAAAGCGTCGTCTATTACAAGTCCGATTATATTTTGTTTATTTTCAGAAAATCAAGTTTATTTCTGAATTTCAAAATTAATTTTTATACATATATATATATATATGTGTGTGTGTGTGTGTGTGTGTGTGTGTGTGTGTGTGTGTGTGCGCGCGTGCGTGCGTGTGCGTCTGCGTGTGTGTGTGTAAACAAAAATGACCTACAGCTGAAAAATTACAAAAATTATTTTCCTGGATTATTTTTCAAATCTCAGAAACCATGTGACATGAAAAAATCTACGCACGTAAGAATCACTGATTTTCCTAACAAAAAAAATAAAAAATAAAAAATAAAAAAATAATAAAAATAATAATGCCAGATTTTTTGTACAGGGAAAAGTCAACCTTGCTGTCGAATAAATATGCATATTTTCTGAGCGAGTCGGCTTAACTTTAAGTGTAGCATTACGGGTCTCTGGAGATTAGAGAGTTCAGTTTTAGAAGCCACTGTAAAACTGGCTCTTGTTCTTCTCTCATTAATGAGTGACTAAATAAACAAAGTAAGAATAAAACGAAATTATTTTATTACTCAAAGTAAATAACACTGTACAAAATTTTCTATTTTATTTGAAGTGAAATCCATCTTACACTGTGGAAATATGTTGGTTGGTTGATTTTGTTTAGCGGCATATCACCCTCTGTGGGTTATTTAATGCCGAAATCTTAATATTTTGTGCGCACTTTTATACCTTCAACTACAAATATTTAGTACATCATTTTATACTTTTTGAGTAAAAGTATGTTTTTTAGATATATAGTTTGCAGATCATATTTTACTATAAAAATGTATTTTTATAATTTTTTAGTATTGCATTAATCGTCAATTTGTAATAAAAATGTGTTGTTGGTGATTTAAAAAAAAATGTACTTTTACTTGTTCCTTAATGGTCCACTATTTGCCTATAGCCGGGACTCCGACAGTTGCTACCACACCGGGTCAGAGATGGAACTCAAATAGATAGAAAACAGCAGTTGACATTGTATTTAAACTTTTGGAGATTGTAGCAATCAGGGAAGCAAGCAAACGGTAGGGATTTTCATAAACGGGAAATGCGAGAAAAGAAAATGTTAGAGTAGAAGAGACGGTTAAACTTAACTATTTTGTCGTTAAAATAGTGGTACCTAGTTGCCAAACTAGTAGCACGAGTAAATACACAGTACTATTAGACTATTATTGTATATTTTAGAAAGCAACATAAGAAAGTTGTCAATTTCAAGGATGACCTGATGATGGCTGTAGCCATAAAACAGTCACTATACTGTCACCCGAAATTTACAGGCGCCATCTATGACCCCACTCTCTCTCTCTCTCTCTCTCTCTCTCTCTCTCTCTATATATATATATATATATATATATATATATATATATATATTCCCATCCTTCTTTTGATCCTTTCTAACTGGTTCGTCTTTCTCTTCACTCTCTTCTAATTCATCTTTTTACTTTTATGTAGCCCCCTGCACATCAGTGGCGTTACCGCCTTGCTCGGGGTGATACGAAATATATTAAATATATATATATATATATATATTAGCCTACGTATTTTGCATGAATTGGAGTTTCATGACTTTTGCAATCATCAGGTGGATATTATGAACTGACTGTTCTGGGATTTTTCATAATTTTCACCAGATGATTGCATAGTGCACGAAACCCCGAGTCGTGCCTTAGTGGCAGAATCATATGCATATTTATTAATATATACTTCATATCTTTGTTATATTACGTCGACCACTGTTTTATTTAAAACAGAAAAACATCTATCTATCTATCTATCTATCTATCTATCTATCTATCTATCTATCTATCTATCTATTGTATTGCCGAGGTGGATTCGATACACAGAGAAAGAGTGCTGTGGTATTATTCAGCACAATATCCAGTGCTAAACGGATATGCACAGAACAGTACAGCAGTTACAAAAATAGACCAGGCATTTTTACACTCGAATATTACGTCTCGAATGCTACAATTCTTTACTTAAATAGACAATTTCAGACCATGATTGAGAGTGCAGCAGGGGTGTTTACCATTCTACAACACTTTCTATCTATCTATCTATCTTGAATCAATTACTGGGTCTACTGCTAGGAAAATTAGTTCACTTTATCTCGTCAGAATCCATCTTGCATATTCATAAATTTATCATTTATCCATGCATTTAATACCGCTATCATGTCTACTATCAAATTATATATCTCGGGATTCTTGAGAAAATCCAAGGAAGGGTCTGCAATGTAAGTGACCCTGACATGGCATATTGACTTCAATCACTTTCTCACCGTCATAATGTGTCTTTTCTCTGTTTTTCTTTACAAATATTTTAATGGCAATTGTTCTGATGGAAAAAAGCTAAAATCAAAACAAAAATAAAAAGTCAAAAAGAGAGCCTGTCATGTCCAGTCTCTTCGGAGAGATGGGCAAATTATGCAAGTAAAGTTAGCTAAACCGAAAGTATGATTTGCGGGATCACGTAAGTTTATGCTATTCCAAGTTTAGGGACACGGGTATCAGGAAAAGAGGGAGGGTGATTTCATTAGGTTTTGCCGGACAACTGGACAAACCGATAACGATATTAACGGAAAGAAATATAACGTGATGAAAGGAAGCGGTAAAAATAAAATTTTGTTTTTATGTGAATCGCTTGTCGAAAGAAGGCGACAAATGTGGCACGCTGATACAGGATTTAATCAAAGTATCACGCGGGAAGAAACTTTAAATACATTGCCTTCGCTCACACGCAAACACGCCAATGAGCGATCTGTTTTTATAGTTTAGCGCATGCGTATATTTGTAAGCAGCGGTGCAAGGTGGCTTAAAAGATATTGGATACAGAAACGGAAAACCGATCCGGAAAACTGAATTTTTTCGGATTGGTTTGACCAAGGCTTTTTACTTCACCTTAGCACTAATACTTATGTCCTGTCGTTAGATATATTGACAGATGCTATATTGACCTTGGCATAGAAAAAATATAATCGATTGTTTAATATCAAGTGTTAAAAATTGGCTATATTTATGGAGAGAGAATACCTAGTATTTGAGATGCAGCATTTATAAATATATGGACATAAAAATCAACACAGCACAGTGACTGCTAGTTTTGCGCTTCAAGCGATGTTCAGACTCGTGCTAAATGAAGTAACACATGGTCTGATAATCATCTGAAAGAAGAAAATAAATATTAATTTTTGTGCTCTTATCTATCTATCTATCTATCTATCTATCTATCTATCTATCTATCTATCTATCTATCTATCTCAGTCCTTTTCTATCTATCTATCTATCTATCTATCTATCTATCTATCTATCGTTTTGTTTTAATTAATTTTCATAAGGATTTATATATATATATATATATATATATATATATATATATATATATATATGTTATTGAGAGGCAAACTCAATACATAATGAAACGGTTATCAATTACAGAATTTTTTTCAACAATGTATGAAAGATCTTATATTGCCTCCTTGAAACCGTTTGTTTTTCAACGGTTTGAATGTAAAAGCTTTCATACATTGTTAAAATAAATTCTGGATTTATAATTGTTTAATTATGTGTTGAATTTTCCTCTCAATATTTTATAATGCTCTGGATAATACCCATCGATATTAATCGGATAAAATCTTTTGGTTTATCCTCTCCGTCTTAACGGGTTTGCCATATATTTATTTCATTCTTTTCAAATCTTAAAGAGGTCTCTCTTTCTTTAGACCTCATAGACAAGCGCTGCAGAATCACCAACAAAATAATTTGCTAAATAACTTGAACCTCTTGAAGACTTTCATTAGTAAAAACAAACAAAATGGACAGAATATTTAACGCCATGAGTAAATAATGACATAATCATGATTTTGATTTTCCACACAACTTTGAACAAATTGTTAGGAAGAAAATCCCCATCAATTTTTGAAAGAATGCTAACGATTAGTGGAGTTGAGAAGCATATTTTCTTGAAAATCTCTGAAAAATACCGAATGTTTTCTAATAAGGAAACGGCTAATCTCACGATTATCATAATCCTGTTAGTTTCTGCCGAATATCGGATGACTTATTCGAGTCTGGATGAAACATACCGAAAGGCTTAACAGACATTCATTGTCCGCTCTATTAAATAAAACATGTTTGATCGAAGAAACTATCTTTAGCACACACACACACACACACACACACACACACACACACACACACACACACAGTCAGTTAAATGCCATACGTGTGATACACGCTTAAGCGATCGTGTCTCGAAAGGGATATGACCGACAGGGCAGAAGAATTTCCCGCAGTAGCTTTCAATTACTTTCTGCAGTAGAGTGGTTGACAGCCAAGGCTATAGAAGCCAATTCGTCCTGCTATTTAACTCATAGGGAGAAACGATGGGTATTTTCTCGAGTGTGAATGCAACGAATCCAACTGGAATTCGAACTCGGCTCTCAGATTTCTCGTTCCGAGCCTATATCCACTGCACCACAACGCAAACAATATATTTTACAGAAAAAAATAATGCATATAATTATGAGAATACACAAAAAATACAACTTGGATACATATATACATGCATATATAAATGTACAGATGCACATATACACAAATACGTATATACATTTATGAAAAAACATGTACACTATTTTATATGCGTAGCGAAAGAGATATATACAAGTGTAATAGTACTCCCATGTCTACACATCTACTTTTGTATTGTGTATGTCATTAACTCTATAGCTAAGTGTGTGTGTGCGTGCGTGTGCGAGAGTATTTCACTCGGTTTGTGTGTCTATATACGTGGATATATATGTGTGATCAAGCATATGTTAGTCGTATCAGATCTGGCTAGGTTCCAAAAGTTTTCGCATGAAAAAGTGCACAATTGGTGGGTCCCATTAATTTTAACATTTTCCGTTTGATCAGAACCAACTCTTTGATGAGAGTTCCCAGCCAAACAATACTAGGTATAGAATAGGCGCGAACAGCTTCTAACATTTTGGGACGTTTATGAATTCGTTCAATTCTGTTCTGTTGCCAAAGTTAAAGCAACCATGTCTGGTCCTAAGAGTATCTAATGTGCATGAATCGCGACTTTGTCTGAAATTTTAAAAAAAATGACTGCGTAATATTAAAGTGGTAATGTTATGAATTTATTTGCATTCATTGAATATGTAAATCAGCTGTAATATAAGTGGCTGACGATAGGATTAGAACACGCGGTGAAATAATAGTTTTTGGTGAGGTTCATTTTATATACAAAGATGTTGATATATTCAATTTTATCAAACATACTTTTCGTATAGGTAATTTGAGAAAGATAATTGAGTAATCTCTTCACGTTCCAAGGCAGCAAAATGTAAATTGTGCTCGGCTATCTTTCAGTTTTTAGTAATCATAATGATATAATATATATATATATATATATATATATATATATATATATATATAGAGAGAGAGAGAGAGAGAGAGAGAGAGAGAGAGTATAATAAGTTTCAAATGTCATCTTTCTTTGGCGAAAGAAATGAGACCCTTGTTAAATGATTGATAGCTTTTATTATTATATGTAGTTCTCTTTATTTCTAGATCTATCCGGTGGCCATAGTTTGAAATTAAATGAAAACTTCTTCCCATTATATCAGAACGATCAGGAGAATGCGCTTTGAAATAATATGTTCAGCAACATATTTTTTTTTACTAATGTTTACTCAATACGTGACCTAAGAGCCACTCAAGATAGTGGGTTGTGTGTGGCATTGTATTAGTGCAATTAAGGACAAGCGTAAGAAGTTGAAGGAGATTTTAGAAGAAACAGAAAACCCAATCCTGAATAGGAAACAAGAGATAAAGCTTTACTCCTGCTCGAAAGACCGAGCAGGAGTGTGAACCGAGGAGATGTGTGACCCGAGTAGGAGTATGAATTAAACGATACTAGTATTAGTGCTAGAGAGAAAAAACAGTTAATGAATAAAATATCAGAGATCTGGCACAGACGTTAAGAATACAGAGCAGAAACAAACTTTAAAAGGAACTAGAAACCCAATCCGAAACAAGAAACAAGGGAAAATCCTCTACTCCTGTTCAAAATACCGAGGATGAGTGTAGTTGACCCTAAAAAGTTCCTGCTGTGTAATCTTAAGACCACGCAAGTTTTCACATATAAATATAATATGCAACAAAATCCCCTGTCCTTAATATTATATATATATATATATATATATATATATATATATAACAATATATATATATAACAATCAATCAATCAATATATATATATATATATATATATATATATATATATATATATTGATTGATTGATTGTTTAATTACTTAGTTTCTAGTCATAATAAGATTAGACCAGTGCACATTTGCATTAAAAAGTGCTCAATACAATTATATTGTAGTTTTTGTTTTAATATTTTTCAATTTTATACGAGATATTACGCGACCTAAGTTTTTACCATGAGTGGTGTCTTCAGGCGATTTTCAATAACTGATTACCTTTTTTTTTTTAAGAACGCTCACGTAACGGAGTTTTTTTTTTTGAACGATCATGTGGCAGGGAATTTTTGAACGCGCAATTTTTAAAATTACGAGAAATTATGGCGTTTTCATCCGTTACGTGAGTGTTTGTTTTTTAAAAAAATGTAAACGGTAAAATTAGTTATTGAAAATCGCCTGAACACACCACTCATGGTAGAAACATAAGTCGCGCGTAATAACCAGTTTACAAATGGAATATATATATATATATATATATATATATATATATATATATATATATATATATATATATGAATGATGTAATGAATAGGTTTTGTATATGTATACACCTTGGTTCCCCCTCACTGAAATATGATTGGCTGGTGTCAGCCATAAATAGAGACTAAGGAGAGCGATCTACCACTAGAGATCTATTGGTTTTCTACTATTTCATAATGGTCAGACCATTTCATAATGGTCTACGGCTGTGATTGGATAATGAAATCACCACCGAGCGTTAACAGTCTTTTTAATGCTTGATAAAAAATCTTTAGGACATTAAGATTACATTCTACTATGAACCAGCCTTCCATTTTCATACTCTCTATCGCTGATATTGAGCACTTTTTACCTATCGATATATTTATAGATTAAATGTCTATTTTTCCATATATATATATATATATATATATATATATATATATATGTGTGTGTGTGTGTGTGTGTGTGTTATTTGTTTGAAGATTATTTTTAATAAATACTCGTACTTGGGTAGATATTCAGTTTTTGATTAAGCCATATATTATATATGTATAACTCTGCCGGCCTGAATATTTTTGAGAAATTTTCTTTGGAAAATATGTTCTTCAAAAGGATTCGAACCTCCGACTCCTAACAACATAGGGTAAAGCATCAATTGATATGATGCGTCTTAACCCCTCGACCACGAATGATTTCCTCAGTAGCCAAAGCCGAAATAGGCCATATAAATGCATTACATTACGATGTACTTTAAGAGCAGAGATAAATATTTACGAAAAATTGAAAATTTGTTTTTGCTAAAAAAAAGAAAAATTAAATTCCTCCATGGAACAGAATATCTTTACTTGTCTGACAATCTCTAATTCAAGAGCTGTATTTGTCTTTTCCTCCTCTTTTCTGAAATGAAACATTACCATTTTGTCCGACCTGTCTAAACTGGCGTGAGAACTTTTAACGTAAGTAGTTTCCATGTAATTTTTTTCTCTTTCTTTCCTCTTGTCTCTTTGTATTTATTTTTCCCCAAGTATTCTAATTTCCATTTTTTAATATTATATTTATATATAGAGATATTTGTCTACATATGGATATAAATTTTGATAGAAGTCTATTGTTTGTAAGAACTTGATGTTTCTACTGTCCCCACCTCGTGTTTGACAACGAGCTGCTCCTACGGAAGCCAGATTGATATGTCTAATGTAGTTTAGATTAAATGTTTATTTTGCCCGATTCGTTTTCGTTGATTTTAATTGCTAGAAAAAGGTGAATTTCCCCTTGCAGCTCCATGATGCGCACGGATGAGTGGCTCTGCAAGCCCTTCCGGTGTACAACCCTGACGCCACACTATGCTGCAGTCTGTTTTAGTTCTCTTGCTACACATATTACAGTCGATGGCTGTCTGCTACTCGTGGCCCCTCTTTACCACAATGACCTCCCCGCCCAAAAAAAATCAATATTCACTTCCAAAGATACAAAACTAAACCAAAAATCATCTAAACCCCTCAACATCTTTTTCGCTAACATCTGTGGTATACTAACAACTTTTGCAGCGTGGAATCTTTTTGCCGCGAAATGTCTCCAGACATATTTGCTCTCTGCTAATTCCCTCCTCTGATTTCTCGATTCCTTACTTTCCACTTTTAAGGAAGGACTCCATTGTCCATATGCATGGCCTGGGTCCTTATATCAGCGAACATCTTCCTCTGGTTTGGGAGATTTCTCTTGAATCCCCTGACCATTCATACATGTGTCTCCGTTTCTTTCTAGTAAACTCAGCTATCTTTTCTTTATTTACCGCTTTCTTCATATCCTGACTGTTCCTTGCTCGACAGTATTTGAGAAAATATAGACAAGATCACTTCCTCTCATCCGTTTGCTAATATATTTGTGCTCGGTAACTTCAATGCCCACTAGACCAAGTGTCTGAAAAACTTTGATCTTGTTGACGTCCATACCACGAACTTCTCAACTACTCAGTCTCTCATGCAAGTGGTGGATTCCCCACGTGCTTCCCCAGTATCAATGAAGAGCACACTTCCGTTCTAGATCTTTGCTTCACTTCTGTCACTGACTATTGCCATGTTATGTAATTCTGATCATGCTGTGGTTTCCGTTAATGTCTCTTTTCACTCCTCCTCCCCCAAGAATCTTCTACCAGCAGAATATCTTACTGATATCAAAGAGTGGACTGGAAGTCGTTTTGGAATTTTATTTGGGATGTCCCTTGAAATTGTTTAGTCTCCCTGTTGAAGAGTATGTCTATGAGGTCTTATCCTGGGTGAAAGCTCGCATCGATTCTTTCATATAAGTCAGGAAGTTCCGACTTACACCTCATTTATCCCATTGGTTATCTCCTACTTGCTTATTAGCCATTGCCTACAGGAATAACTTTTTCCAGCCTTACCGGAACGACACTAAAGTAGTTGCATTTTCGTCTCTGCCCGTAAGGAATGCAAGCGTATCCTAAATGATGCTAAGCTATTGTTTGCTGATAAAATGAAGTAGCGTATAGCATCCGGCAAGTCTGGCTTCAAAGATTACTGACGGCTCTGCAAAAATGTGTTAAACAACACAAAAACCCTTGATACCATTTTATTCAATAAATTTTGAGTGCTTTGCTCACAAATTATCCTCGAACTCCACAATTGACTCGTCTGGAGTACTCATACTCGTCTTCTCAACTAGAACTGAGCCTCAACTGAGTGACGTATATAAACCCTCGATCTGATCTGTAACATAATTTCTAAACTTGGCTCTATGTGGCAAGCACAGATGAAGGAATTCCAGCCATCGTCCAAAAGTAATTTGCCCCTGAAGTCTCTCTTATCCTTTCCAAACTCTACAACTACTGCCTAGCTGCTTCTTGCTTTCCTGCTTGTTATAAGTCCTTCTCTGTAGCTCCTGTCTTTAACATCTCTGGAGATGACTCTGAACACTATAATTATCGTTCTAGAAGCCTCTTAGCGATTTTTGACAAAATGTTCGAGGCTATTATCAATGCTGAAGTGGTTCATCATCTCACACCCCACAAACTATTCTCTGACAAACAGTATGACTTCCGCTTCACCAGGTCTATAGCTGATATGCTACCAAACATCACCGAACACATATATCAGGCTCTTGATATGAACGGCAAAGCTCGTGAAGTTGTCCTGAATATCTCGAAAACGTTTGACAGGGTTTGGCATTCTGGCGTTGTGCGCAAGCTATAGGGCTATGGTATAACCGGACGTTCGTTCGATTTAAACCGGTAGTTGCTATCAAATCGCGTAATAAAGGTCTTATCGAACTGGAGTATTTCGAGATTTTATCATATGAACGCAGTTGTCCCTCAAGGCTCTAACCTAGATCCTCCGCTTTTCCTGATCTTCATCAATGATTTTCCTGATGCAATCAGTTCCCAAGTAAGGTATCTATGCAGATGACACAACTGTTTAGTCCCGTCTCAATAAGAAATCTGCCAGAGCTGACAACGCAAGCCTCGCTAGTGCTCTTGAAAAGGCCCTCCAATCTGTGGTGGTCTAAGGTTAATTGTACATTTTAATACTTCTAAAACCAAGCTGCTCTTCTTTAACCGCCATAGATAAAGTTTCCTACATACAATTAGTATGTATAACGATAGTCTCCCAAAAAGCAATACACTGCGCCTCCTCAGTCTCACTCTCTCAGCCGACCTCAAGTGGAATGACTACATTTCTACACGAGTTTAATCAAGCAAATTGGCAACTAGGTTCCACCATTTTACAATCAAAACAGTCAAATATAAGCACTACTTTTACTCTGCAGTTTCTTTTCTTGCACCTTCTGTCAGTGGAGCGTCTTTTCGTATATATATATATATATATATATATATATATATATATATATATATATATATATATTTTATCATATTACCACGACCAAGGCGGTAACGCTACTGATGTGCAGGGGACTACATAAGAGTGAAAAGATTAGAAAAGAGAAAGCCGGAAACCGCATCCTAAACAGGGAACAAGGGATAAGCCTCTACACCTGTTCAATAGACGTGGGTGGAGTGTGAACCGGGCGATAGTTTAGTCTATCTACTCCAATTCCTGATAGCTAAAATCCCAAAGAGTTTAAGTGCAACGTAAATTGCCATCTTTTATCTCCTTGATTCCCAACTTCTCATATCTATTCTCCAGCATCTCCTGTACTTTGTTCTTTTTTTCTTTTTCTCTCATGTAACCCCCTCCTCACCAGTGACAGTAGTGCCTTGCTTGGAGTTAATCAGTAATCAAAAATGCCAATTCTTTTGGTTGTAAGAGGCTCTTAATATATTTTCTTTTCTTTGTTGGTGATAATCTCATTTTAGTGATGGAAGGCACGCAGAGTATTATTTAGTATTATTTAGTGACGGAGGAAGAGTCCATTATTAGAGATAGGGCACTATAACAGTTATTGCAAGTAACTAGTTGATAATAGTAATTATCACAGAATTAAGATCGAAAGAAAAAAATTATTAAAGCAAAAGCAAGGTATTTTACTTAAGCATTATTCTGTGACATATCAGATCTATAATACTGAAAACATAAATAATTAAAAACTTTAGAGGAGCGATTTGTAAGTGCACAGCATTTCAAGTGCTTAGAGTGTAAATATTATACTGACTTGAATGCTTAACGACATATCTATATCAATACCGAAACTTAATTTTGGAGGTAGCTTTGAAGTAATACAATTATAAGTTATTCTGCTTTCCCAATTGAGTACATCGTAGATGACACTCAGCTTCTGTGCATATATTTGTTTATGGGAACATAATTACTAAGGGCGGTGATATGTGTGTTTTATGTTGTAGTTTCTTTAGATTTATACTTTAAAATGCATTTGTTTAAGAAATAATAGGATATTACATGGATTAATGTCATGAAAATTATTTCTTGTTGGTTAGTTGATTGATTTTGTTTTGTGGCATATATGGTTTTTTTAATTCCGAAATCTACTTATTTTAACGCAATTTTGTCGTTTCAAGTACAAATAAAATGTATTGTTGCTAATTTTACTATAGATATGTACTGTTGGTAATCGTTTCAATATATATATATATATATATATATATGTATTTCTGGCATCTTCATCATTAAAACGTATTTATATAATTTGTTTGTAGGTTCATTATTCGGCCATAGCTAGGACTTAACAGGTACTACCACCCCGGATGAGGGTTAACCTGGGAACAATTAAGAATTGGTTCAACAATTAAAAATTAGTTCAAGGCTCCTTAAAACCTTCAATCTCCTAGTCAGAGACCTTGTTGCCAGATGTACTTTATCGTCATATCCAAGACTGAGTAACTATTGGATAATTAATTTACCCATGATTTTATTTTACTAATTTTCTTTGATATAAAAATGTTCAAACGGGCTAGAACAAACGAGTTAAATATAAAGAAGAGAACAAAAGAAGGCCAATTGATATAACGCATGATGCAAAGCAATGCTTAAGAAGAAAAAATGCTTACTCAGAAAATAAGGAAGGAGTAGCGATGAAAGAAGGAAGCAAAATCATAGAATAACCGACGAATCAATTGAAAATACTTAAAAGGTTTTTGTTGCGTTTTATCGCGTACATGAATAGAATAGCGAGTAGTAATCAGTGTTCTCAGGCTATCGCGCTGGAGATGATCCGGTCTTGCTAATAATAATAATAATAATAATCTATAGAAAAAAATCTGAGAACGACAACAGTAGAAAGTAAATATTACTATGCAGATGAAAGCGTCAATCATACAATAAACGAATAGGACAAATGACTCAAAAGATACATAAAATGAAACATAAAAATAGACTTGACCGGGAATGAAGTGTGTTTCACTGAGAACTCTAAGCAAATAAGGTACAACCATGCAAAACAGTGATATATGCATAATATGGAAAAGAATGAACTGATACTGAAACAGATATCAGCGGAGACTGCAGAACAGTTCAACCGAGTTCAAAGCCAGAGCTAGTTTGATGTGTTCACGTTCGTATAAACACCCATGAGAAGAGAATTATTTTGTCTTTCTCTCCCCAGATAGGATTTAAATAGAAGGATATACTAGTTTCCACAGCCGTGAGCAGCAACAAGTTTAAGAGGTCAAACTCTTAATTCCGAACAGGGAAAAGGACCTCAAGTATTTCCCAAAAATGCATAACAACACACTAATAAAAAGGGAACTGTGAAGATCCATGATCGCTGATGGCTTGAATATCAATGGCATTAAATATGATAATCCAGAAACTGTGAGCTAACATCTAAAAAATAGAATCTTAATTTTAAATGGTTAATTTAAACCAGACCATGAGATCATTTTGTCAGTTGATATCGCATTTTCAGCAGTTTTCTTTTAAGGCTATATCCTTTGTGGACATAGGTGATCGCGATCATCCATAAATTCATTTTTTTAGCTACGGATTTTGCTGGTATTCAGTCATTAAAATTTTTCATTGCTCAATCTCTTACAAAAAATGTTGATTTCCCTATGCGTTTTCCTAGCAAAACTGAGCAAAAGTTTTCTCTGCTTTATTTATTTCTTACTTCATCTCTTCGCACTTGCCAAGCTTCGGAATACTGCCCGCTTGGTAACTCTGACTCTGTAGTAGTTTTTATATGTGGATTACCATAAGATCTTGGGAAAATAGTGCAATGTAGTTTATCTTTACTTGAATATCATTTGGATTCAGAGTTTTTTTTCTACTAGATTGGTTGCCACACAGGTTACTTTGCTAAATATGTCCGGGTAAATTATCTTTCTGATAGTGAACGCAAATCTAACTCCGCTCAGTGATTCATCTTTCCCGTACGGATAAATGTTAACCCTTTTTATCCAACAAATCATAGAATTAAACAGAAAGGGAATAACTAAAAAGGAAGCTGAATCTTTTCAAAAACTTTAAAAAAGTGAAACAAATCATTTGCGCATATCATTACTCAAATGGTTGAAACAAGACTAAAGTGGCTGAAAAAGAGTTTAGAAAAACCGAACATTCGTGGAAGAATTGATTCCGTCAAGTAAACAGCATAATCACTTAGACTAATTGGAAGGAAAATAAAGAATTGAGAAGGGAAAGATGCCAGTTATTATTGTTATGGGAATCTGAGGATTAATACTATAGTGCAAACCAGAAAAAAAAAAGTTAGATATAACAACGTTAATATTTTTATCAACATCAATGAAAAAAAGAGAGAGACAAAGAAAGAGAAATTAGGAATCAATATTGAACCTGCAACCAACGTGTTATAATAATAATAATAATAATAATAATAATAATAATAATAATAATAAAGTACTTGCTCATTGTACTAACAATCTATGTTGATGTAAATATTTCAGTCAAATTGCTTAACAGATTAAATAAATATTACATTTAATTTTGAATTACCATAAAATCTTGAGAAAGATAGAGCAATGGTTTTCCTTTCTTTTCATATCATTTGGATTCAAAGTTTTTTTTTTCTACTAGATTGGCTGCCTCCCAGGTTTACTTTGCTAAATATGTGGGGGTGAAAAATAGATACATGTCTTTCTTCCTTATGTGAGAAACTGAACGAAAACATTTTTCTTGGATAACACTTTTCGAAGAAAGTGAATATTGGGACTTATTACTAAGTTAAAACTTAATAATTTAATTTTTTAACAGGTTAATAGGTACAAATAGGCTCACTTATCGTCCGGCCCGAACTCCTTCCCTGTCTACTGTAAAGGATCATTTCCCTGTTCAAGGTATGGCTTACCGACTCTTTCCACCTTTCCTTTTCCTTCTAGCAGGGCCACAATGTTTTACTTCTCTTAACTTGTTGATGATTGGACTAGCCATTAGCTGAAACTTTCTCTTGTGAGGGTATCGAGTTGGCTGTTTGCTTGCTGCTGCTTCAGATGTTAGGAACCCGAACACTTTGGTAGTGATTAGAGAGGTTGCTCTGATGAACAGTCGCACAATATCGGGGTACTTGTAGTGCCATATCGCGCATTGGTAGTTTTCCTTAAATGCATTTCCGGTGGGCAACTGTTCTCAGCCATGCTTTGGCTGGTTTGTATTGCTATTGACAACGGATAGTGACAATTATGATGGTCTTTTCTCTCTCTCCTCAAATTGAACCTCATGATATACGACTAAAGCAATATACAAAAAGGCCACCTACCCCACTCAGCCTTCATTTTATTAAAATACGTGGTATTTGTTTCAACTCCTGTAATGTACTATTTTTCCCCTTAGAACGGTCTGCAGATATCTTCACCCTCTGTGAAACTAACACTTTTTCATTGCTACCAATGAATTTGTCCCAGGTTGTCTCGGTCTTTGCCGAAAGGATTCCAGCATTCACATTCATGGACTTGGTGTATAAATCCGGTATAATTTTCTGAGGGTCAGGGAATTGTCTCGTGAGGCTACTCTGATTACTTCTTCATGCGATCCGCCTTTGTTTACTAAACTCTGGTAGCTATATCTTTTTCCTTTATCGCACGCCTCTTCTCGGCACTTTCTCTTCATCCATCTGCGAACATCTTTGTCTTCGGTAACTTTAATATTCAGCATAACACCTGGCTTAAAACATTCGAAAACTACGGATTTTTCCGGTATTCAATCATTAAAATTATCTCTTGCCAAACTTCTTAAATAAATTGTGGATTTCCCTACGCGTTCCTCTAGCAAAACCGAGGAAAAAGTTGATATAATTTTTATCTCCTCTCCTAGCTCTTGCCAAGCTTCGCAATACTGCCACTTTAGTAGCTACTGATATTTCATTAAATAAGAACACCCTATTCATAAAATCACTTTCTGTTACCAGCATGCTGACTGGGGCTCACTCTGATTTTCTTTGTGACGCCCAATGGACTGATATCTTCAACCTCCTAACTTCAACCTCCGAGTTTCCTCTTGGGTCAAAGCCGGCATGGACGTATTCACCCTTCTCGTAATTACTAGATAAAACCACAATTTTCTCCATGGTTCACTCCAGCATACCCGGTGACTAAACACTATTTTTGGCGGTACCAGCGCGACAGCTCTTATCAGAACATGTGCCTATTGGTTACTGCTCGTAAAAATGTAAGCGAATCGTTGAAGAAGTGCGTTTACTGAGAGAAAAAGTATAGTCTCTAACAACTTTGTGATTACTGGCAGCTCTGTAATAAGGTATTAAATAAGTGCAAAGTTTCTATTCCTCCATCTTCAACCAATTTGAGGTGTTAGCATTCTCTGTCGATGAAACTGAATTATTTACCTTGAAACTACTTTTGATACATCCAGAGTATCTCTGCCTAACTTCTCACTTAGAACTGATTCTCTCTTGAGTGATATGCATATAACCCCTTCCATGGTTTCTGCTATCATCTCTAACCTAGATTCCTCCAAAGCATGTGGACCTGATGGCATATCAGTAATGGTCTTTAAGAAGTGTGCTCTCGAACTAGCTCCTGTTCTCTCTAAACTCTATAATAAATGACTCGCTGTTTCCCACTCTTCTGCCTTCTGGAGGTCCTCATCTGTTCTAGTTTTAAGAGCTCTGATGACCCGTTCAACCATTTTAACTATCAATCTTCTACCTCTTTTTGGTAAACTCCTAGAGACCTTAATAAATGCTGAATTGATTCATCATCACTCATCACAGGTCCTTTTCTCAGACAAGTAATACGTTTTCGTTTTTCCAGGTCAGTTGCTGATGTACTGACGATAATTGCGTAATGAGTCTATCATCATAAAGAAAAAATGGTGAAGCCCAGACTGTAGCAGTGGACATCTCGAAAGCCTTTGACAAGATCTGGCATAGTGGTCTTCTCTACAAGCTGAAAAGTTACGGTTTCTCTGGACACATTTAGAGCTGATCAAGTCTTTTCTATCAGGTCGTGAAATAAAGGTTATACTAAATGGCCAATCGTCTCTATCCTTTTGTATTAACCCTGGTGTCCCCCGGGACACCATCTCCACGATGTTTTAAATTTTTCTTAACGATCTTCTTGATCACATCAGATCACAACTTAGCATCTACGCTGACGATAGTCTCATTTACTCCTGCCTTGATAGTAAGGCTGATCAGTCCGACAATATGTTGCTGCTAATATCCAGAAAAGTAACTCATTGGCCATCTAGCGTCCTCAACAGGCATAAAGTGGAAAGCCTATATTGAATCCATAAGTCAGCTTGCTGAGAAAGTCGGTTCACTGTGTCGTGCGAGACAATTATTATCTCCAAAATTTATCGTAGATGTTTACAGGTCTATATTTCCTTGCGCTCTTTGATAAGATCCATAGACGAATTAGCCATATTATTGGTACCGGTAGGGCTTCAGTCACTTACCAACCGCCGTAATGCTATCTCGCTGTGCCCTTTTCATAAATACCTTCATGATAATTGTTCGGATGGGCTCTATGCGCTGCCAAGTAGAATTTATGAATTTAAGCGCAATAATAGGCTGGCGTTGTGATCCCATCAATTTATCGTAGAGCTTGAACCGTAAGTTCTATGCTAACAGTTTCTTTTCTCGCAATTCTTTTACTATGTGACTTCCTTCCATTTCCATGTTTTCCAGCCAAGTTTAATTTGCATAAATTTAAATGCTATGTTAATCACTATCTACTAGCTCTCCTTATTACACTCTTCTCTTTCTGCTTATTATTAATGTTTCTGTTTTTAATTCTTACGCACATTGTAACTCTTTGTATTTTAGTGGCTTTAATTCCTTCCTTGGGGTGATAC
Organism: Ascarosepion bandense; assembly: GCA_037127315.1. NCBI lineage: Eukaryota > Metazoa > Mollusca > Cephalopoda > Sepiida > Sepiidae > Ascarosepion > Ascarosepion bandense. Next base: position 150,405 of record JBBBDQ010000988.1, read on the forward strand.
TGATTAAAAAATACAAGGACCTTGAAACTGAAATTCAAAAGATGTTTGTCGCAAAGCGCTGACTGTCCCAACTGCTTTTCATGCGCTAGGAACCACTGCCAAAAATATGACAAAGTATATTTCTCAACTCTTTAGTGAAGTGAAAAAGGTAAAAGGTTCGCACTTATAGCTACTTCTCATATTCTCAGGAACAGTTTTGTCAAAGTGACAGTTCATGGGTAATATTTAAAGGGCCTATACTACTGGAATTCAGAGAACTCTATGCATTTAAATTTATTTCTCGTTCATATTTTTGACTGTTCTGTGATTGTATACTCGCGGAAAATTTTAGTTTTTAGCACTCTAACATTAATCTGTCTACAAATGTGAACTGTACATAAATGTTATCTATACATATACATGCATATTTTATTGAATTTATAAACTACTATACAAAATTCAAGGATATAGCATGTAATTCAAATAATAATAACTATAATGTTGTAGATTCTTGTTGAAAAACAACACAAAATAATAAATAACAAAAACAGATGTGGAGATAAAAGATGTAAGTATTATTGAGCAAAAATATACAACTGGAACACGGGTTAGTCAATTCAAGAATACTAGAAATACTATTAGTAGAAACAATATATACAGTCTTTTAGTGAAGAAGTAAGTCCGGGTAAAGAGTTTTTATCCAAAACACTCCAACTTAATATGCACCAACTTACTGACCAACAAATTTCTTATTAACTTCTCTTACAACCACATTATTTAGCTGTCCCTCCTAGTAAGGGCAACATGTGACACATGGCCAGTTTATAACTGGGATTTCCGGGCTATATGGCCCGGCCAAAAAACACCTGTCTATTTTTCCCCAGTCGTGCTTTTACCCTTCAGCGGAACCACGACTGGGTTATTGCTCTCCGCTCGGAAGCAGAGAGCGCCCTCTACCCGAAGGCAGAGAGCTGACAGTGAGAGATGTAGCCGCAGAGAGAAAACTCTTTGGCAACCACTATATTTAGTTGTCCCTCCCAGTAAGGGCAACATGTGACACATGGTCAGTTTATGACTGGGATTTCCGGGCTATATGGCCCGGCCAAGAAATACCTGTCTATTTTTCCACCAGTCGTGCGGAACCACGAAATACCTGTCTATTTTTCCCCCTTCGGCGGAACCACGACTGAGTTATTGCTCTCTGCTCGGAAGCAGAGAGCGCCCTCTGTCCGAAGGCAGAGAGCTGACAGTGAGAGATGTAGTCGCAGCGAGAAAAATCTCTTTGGCAACCACTGCCGTTCTCTGTATAGGCAGGATTATATGTACACATCAGGCGAGTTCATTCTTATGTGCAAAAAGAGGTGCTCTCCAACAAATAATAATAATAATAATTTTTATCTATGTAAAATATATGTGATCTTATTTTTTTGTTTTGTTTCCTTAAAAATGCTCATTAGAAAATGTCATGATGCCATCTGTTAACTTAGGAATCTGGTTGTCACCCATAAAGAAATGAATATACACCAAAAATAAAAGGAAATAAAATAATAATAATAGAGACCGAATTTGACTGGATGCAAAAAATTGTTCAGTCATGAGAAAAGTAAAATAAATAACCTATTTTTATGAAGAAAACCAATATCAAAAGAAGTTCAAGATCCTGTGAACGAAATCAATGAAAAAATAATTTTTAAGACAATTATTAAAATAGGTTAATAATGCATATGGGTTAAACAATTTTGAATACACATGGAAGCATATAACTTTTCTTGACCAATATGCAGTCAGAAACAACAATGGCGATGGAATTAAACACAAAAATTCATCAATGGCCGAAGCGTGAAGGACTAAAAAGCAGAGACGGATGCTTTTTATAATGGCTGCAGGAGACCAAAACCTATGTATCAGCACTTACAAGGCAAACAGAAATAAGAATGTTGCACTCCCAAGATGTATATCAGGTAACTAATATATGAGACGGTAGGAGAGTTATAATTGGGTAAATAATTATAAATTTCTTAACATTTTTATACATGCAAAAATACTCGTAAGAAATCTGAAGCAGCAAGACGTAGAAACACCAAAACGAGTATTATTCATTATCTGGTTGGATATTATGTGGTTTTATAGACACAAGAGTCAGTAATACTGAGTAAATTGTGAGTTGAGATCAAATATGATCAAATCCGACAAAATTATAGGACAAAAAAAAAATGAATAAATTTCTTTCATGTATGATTTTTTATACAATGCATCTAGTGATGTACGTTGTGGTGCAGCGAATATCGGCTCAGAACGAAAAATTGGAGAGCCGAGTTCAAATCCAGTTGAATTCATTGCATTCACTTACGCACAAATATCCTTCGGAATGGTATTAATCCATCTCTTCTCCTTCCAGCTACAAGTTGAATAGGAGGCCAACGTGAGTTGTTTAGCTTTTCTTTTACCGCTGAAAGTAATGGTAACTTACTGTTGGAAAATCTTCTGCCTAGGCAATCATGTCTCTTTCGTGACGTGATCACCCAAGCGTGTATCACGTGTGGCCCTTAACTGACTGGCTGATAGTGAGTGTTCAGGTAATGTAGTTGGAGAAAAAGAGAAGGGTTTGGATTTTTTGCCTCGAAGTTTGGTTATGAGTGTTACAAAGGAACAATCATTGTGGCCTGATAAGCAAAGGCACCGAAATTGTGGTTAACCCCAGTGTTCATTTTCTATCAAATTGTTAGGCTGTCTTGTGTTTGTGTGTGTTGAAAAGAATAGTGGGGTCGATTCTAGTTGATTTAGAAGCGGTGAATCGTTTTTGAAATACAAAAATTGAGATGATAAAATTCGGTAGTATATTCAACAGACGACGCGTATATATTATAGAAAGATAAATATTTAGAAATAGTGTGAAAATCATTCTGAATCAGTAATAGAAAACATAGAAGTTACTATTATTTGGCATCTTATACTGAGATACATATAAAAGCTAATAGAGACCCTTTTCTGTTTTTCATCGGCATGGCTTATGCTAATTTCCAGTAGAGATAATTGTTGAGCCTGAAAGGCTAACATTCTCTGTTGATGTGAAACGGAATGATTGTATTGACTCAATCGTTAGGTCTGATGATAAAAAAGTGTGTTCATTGTCGTGCTAAAAATTGTTTTCCGAAGAATCTATTTTAATATTTATAAATCTGTCATTCGTCCATGCTCTGAATATTGCTGCTACATATATTACGGTGATCCTGCTATATATGTAGAGATTCTTGATAAAATTCAAACGTAGTATGAGAGTGACAACAAGGTTTCATCAATTTGCAGTTGAATTGACTAGATGCAGCCGTAAGTTTTATTCTAACAGTTTCTTCTCTCGCTCTTTTTGCTTGTGAAACTTTTATCTTCAACAATTAAAATTTAATTTTAATCGTCATCTGTTGTATTCTTGATTACGCTTTTTTTATTGTTTTCGATCCATAATAATGTTTTTCTCTTTTCTTATTATTCACCCCCAGTAACACCTTCAGTCTCAGTGGCTTTACTGCTTTGGTCGGAGTAAAATGATAAAAAACCCCAAAAACAACCCCCCCCCCAAAAAAAACAAACAAAAAGAGCAACAAAAAACATATTGCGAATACCTCCCCTACTCATATACATAGCTGTACCATGAAACAAAAACATTTTTTTAAAGAATATGACAAAGTAAGGAAATATAAAATCTTGAAATTAAGATTTGCGATCTTTAAAGCAATTGTTATTATTATGAAAATCAGAGTACTGGTTACGATCAGAAAAAGTACGAATAACTTTATAACAACTGATCCCTAGTAATCCCTGTTTACAAGAGTTTAAAAAATAGCATTGTGTACAACTGCTAATCTACTCGGGAGAATATCATCAATGTAAAGAATTTATAATCACTACTGGTGATAAGTATCCATCAGAATTTGTCCAAATAGAATTTATTACGATGCTTTAATCTGCTCGGTTAATGAATGGCAAATGTTTTCTTATGGTGCTCTATCTATAGGAATGGACTCTTCCTCCATCAATAAATTCTTATCTGCGTGAATTTCAGGGACGCAGGTTTGAGGCAATCTAGAGGCAGTCAAGCCACAGCGTAACTATACCGTTCGGACTTACACTTCTATTTTGCTGATTACTGACACTTATTATTGTATATATGTTCTGTTATTCTACTACACCGTTTGAACATACCTTCTTGCTTCTGTGTCATATTTCCGGGCCTAAACAGGCCACAATAACTTGGCGACAAAGATTTTTCAACACTTTTCTTATCAAGAAACAGGTAATGTCAGCATTACAACTTTCATTGCTAGAGATCCCGTGTATGGACATGACCAGACAAGAGAATGTACTGAACTGAAGGGTAAAGAAGATAATTAATAATAACAATAATAATAATAATAATGAAGACTATGCTTTCTTATTGATATGGCAGTCTCTCCAGACGCGAATGTATCTTTGAAGATCTTCAAAGAACTATCAAAATAAAATGATTTCGAAGTGGAAATCTAAAAATAGTGGAACATTAAGAAATCATTAATTCCAGTTGTAGTAAGAGCACTCGGATTGGCCGGGGAAATGCCTTAAAGGAATATAAAAAATTGTACTAACAAGTAGAGCTTGCACATTACAAAGAGCTTTATCGATGTAAAATCTGTGTGATCTTTTCATTTTTTTAAAGTGACCAGTAGAAAAAGTCATGAAGCCATTTCTGACCCTAGGACTCTGGTTAGAATCCGGAAGAATATGTGTATATAACAGAAATCAAAGGAAATAATAATAATAATAATAATAATAATAATAATAATAATAATAATAATACGCTATCAAACAAGTGAGCGAAGACGTAAAGAAGCTATAAGGATCTCAACAGATACAAAAAGTGTGGAACGAAAGTTTGAGGCCATTGGTATAATAATTGGAGTAGATAGATAATTGGAGTAGATAGACTAAACTATCGCCCGGTTCACACTCCATCCACATCTATTGAACAGGTGAAGAGGCTCATCACTTGTTTCCTGTTTAGGATGCGGTTTCCGGTTTTCTCTTTTCCAATCTTTTCATTCTTATGTAGCCCCCTGCACATCAGTGGCGTTGATACTCTTGTGACGATCTAAGAAACTCTACAATTGACGATAGAAATTTAATATTCCAAGAAGAATTTCAAACAATTATATTTAGTTTCACATCTACAGGAAGAAAGGTGTCCATGTTTTGTTAAAAACACCCACTCAATCGCTAACAATAGCCTCCAGACATCTGGTGCTAATGTGCAGAAATAATAACAATAATAATAATAATAATAATAATAATAATAATAATATCAGTAAAATGACAAGAATCAGAGAAATCGCAGTAAAAGCGATTATACAAAATAAATAAATGATAATAATATATATGGCATCCAAATTGTAAAACTTCAAATGTATTTATTATGGCTGATCGAAGTCTCTACTTTTATCGTGTCTCTGTAAAAGACGGAAAACAAAGGTGCATAGGTACTGTGTTGCTGGTTGGTTGGTCTTCGCAGCTTTGTCTTGGGCAGAACGTTGCTCTGCCTTTTATATCGTTTCGGTCAGATGTCGTTAAAACTCTCATAAGGTGTGACACGGCATGGCCGTTGGTAATTTGTTAGTGGTTGGCGGCATGAAAGGTACAACATTAGCACGCTCGGCTGGTCTTATTCAGGACTGTGCACTGGCGATAGGAAAGCGGGGCTAACGATAAAAGAAACGCATTAGGTTGCTCATTGTAGACAGTAGGAGGAGAGTAGAAAGTAGAAGTTAGAGGATAGAAACTGTTATAAAAAGAAGAGTAGGTTAATGAATTAAAAGAAGGAGGCAGGAAAAAAGAAAATAAAGCCAAGAAAGATGATGGGGATGCAGAATTAAAGAAAGAGCAATACAAGGAAAAAAGATTAAAAGGGACAGAATAAAAAGTATTAATTAGAGAAGAAGATTACAGAGTGCAGAAAGAAAAAAATATTCAATAGAAAAAGACGATAAAAATGAGGAGGATTTTTATGTAAAGTGAAGGAAAGAAAGAGAGTAAAGATTAGGGAGGGCAGAAGAAATGGAGGGAGAAATAAAAATAAAAGAATGAGATTAAAAGGTAATAAAATAAAGAGAAAGAGAGTAGAATAAAAGAAAGTAGTAGTAGTAGAAAAAGAAAAAGAGAGACAGAAGACGGTAATCATAGGAGGAAGGAGGCGAGAGAGTTTGATTTAAGACAAAGATAGAAAAAAGGAAAATGAGGTGAAAAGAGTGGAATAAAGGTTATTTGAGTAAAGGGAATAAGAAAATGATTGTCGGTAACAAGCGATTTAAAACTAAAAGAGAAAAGGTGATATGCAACTGAAAAGAAAGAGAAGAAGAAGAAGAAGAAGAAGAAGGAGAAAAATGATTGTGATAGAAAAAAGCGTTGACAGAAAGAAAAGTATGTACGAGGACCAGAATTAGGAAAAACAAATTAAGAAAAATAAAACAAAACAAAGAATAATAATTGGGGAGGGGAGGACGAAGTCAGTCAGTCAAGTGCCATACGTGATACACGCTTAGGCGATCATGTCTCGAAAGAGACATGACTGACTGGGCAGAAGATTATCCCGCAGTAGGTTGCCATTACTTTCTGCAGTAGACTGGTTGCCGACCAAGGCTATAGAACCCAATCTATCCTGCTAGTTAACCCATAACTGGAAGGAAGAGACGGATTAATACCTTTCCCAAGGGTATTTGCGCGTAAGTGAATACAATAGATTCAACTCGAATTCGAACTCGGTTCTCCGGTTTCTCATTCCGAGCCGATATCCACTGTACCACAACGCACATAGAGGACAAATAAAAACGATAGTGAAATAGAAAAACTCTAAATAAACTAATTAAGTGGGTTAAAAGGAGAAAGAAAATGGCAGATAATTACAAGGAAGTAAACCATTTAAGAAGTAAAGAAGAAAACAAAGAAGAAAAAGACGAAGAAGAAGAAGAAGAACAACAACAACAACAACAAAAAACAACGAGAGAGAGAGAGAGAGAGAGAGAGAGAGAGAGAGAGTTATCCAAAGTGTAGAACAAAAAACAAAAGAAAAGTAACAGATGCATGAGGTGAAGAAGAAGAAAGAGAAAGATTACAAAATATGATATGGATAAGAACAAAAAGAAAAGTGAGTGACGAAAGACGGGGAGAATAAAAAAAAGTTATGAAAAAGAGAACAGAGCGAGTCAATGAAAAAGAAAAAAGGTAAAGAAAAAAGGAAGAATGGAAACGAGAACAACCAAATAATAACATGACAAAAAGTACAATACACAGAATTTCAATGCACCAATAAAATTTTAGGGGCGTAAGAATTATCCGGCGAAAATGGCGGTGATATTATTGGCAAATGAAGAGGACGGAGACTGGATTTTTCTTCTATGTGTTGTGTCCCTTCATTTTATAGAAGAACACTAACAAATTCAGGAGCTCTTTTTTTTATCAGAACAATCAGAGTGAGTTGTCCGAGCTGGCGTTTCTTTACCATTAAACTCAACTTTTTCTGAATCCTCTGCACTGTCCTCAGATTAATACACAAACACTATGAAACGTTCATATTGGAGCTTCCGGTGCGACTGGTAAGCAGTACAGGATGCTTTTGCAAATTTCTGGATGTGGGAATTGCATTAAGGTGCTCTTTTACTCATCGACAGTGCCTAAGTGGCCATACTATGTATTCAGATAAATTAAAAACAAAAATCTCGCAGGCGGAAAATTAAAAATATAAAATGGTTACAATTTACCCATCTCTAATATGTACTTTGCATCTTGCTTTTTCTCTTTCTAACAACTGTAGATTTTGCCCTATCGTTGATCCTTAGTTCTTTCTTCTCGCTTTCCTTTACTACACGGTGTTATTTGCATATGTTATATTGTTAAAATAGTTCACATCATTTGGATGGGAGAATCTCTTTCTCTGTTTAAAAGTATCTCGCTGTAGCGATTAGATAAATCCAGCCAGAAGACACATCCTTGTCATACACCCTTTCTATTTTTGTGTACTGAGCATGAACAGAGTTGAAATGGTAAAAAGCAGAAGTAAATTAAAAAAAGAATAAAAAGAGATGGATGTGAAATGAAAAATTAATAGAAGAAATAGAGGAGGGGGACTTGTTACCTGGAGTAGAAAAAGTGATAAGTATGTGATATAGAAAACCAAATTAGGAGAAAAATGTACATAACATATCATTTACATTGTTCAGGCTGTTGTCCTCATCCTTATTTTCATATTCACATATATATTCACGAAGTTTCGACCGTTGTACGCTCTGAACTTTTTCAGGTGATCGGAATTTTTACCGAACCCTTAGTTCGATCAGTGGGGTAGATTGTTCTCGTTCTATGAGTCATGCCACTTCCGGATATTTTAGCTATCTCCATCTAACTCAATGCTAAGTCCTTTTTGTTTGCCAAAAGTTGTTCAAAATTTCAATTACCTGAAGAATTTCGGAAACATCGTGAATACGACAATAAAGATGAGGATAACAATTTGAACAAGTTAAATAATATAAGTACCTCATCTCAGAAATACAGACAAATATAGTAGGACCTTAAATAAGTTCTTGAAGATTTTAACATGAAAAGTAATATTTTGTTGACAAAAATTAGTAAGAAACATGTCACTGAAATTTTTGCCCATCGCTAGCCACTACTATTTTCCCACCTTTTTGGCATTTTTTGAATTCCACGTTGGAAAAACGAAACGACCTTTGGGAATAATCACGAGTCAACCCGTTTTGCAACATCTGTCCGAGTGAAAATGACATGCACGGTGAACTGCCTGATGATGGTGTATTGAACACCAAAACTTAATAGATCTGAGTTACACTATGCTATTATTATAACAATAATAATAACAACAGTATATCTATAATTGCTCTACTTCTGCATTGAGCACTTTTTATAAAAAGAAAATATTTAGTTGTGGGACATATATATCCATTACTTTAAACTACTTATATATATATATATATATATATATATATATATATATGGTTTAATAAAAAGAAGACAAGAGGAAAACTGTATTTGACTCGAGTACGCTTTTCGTTCTGTGATAGACCTTATCAAGGCAAAAAACGAAATGAGTTTTATTTCAAATTACGTATCTTTTAATTGGAGTAGATAGACTGAACTATCGCTCGGTTCACACTCCACCCACGTCTATTGAACAGATGTAGAGGCTCATCCCTTTTTCCCTGTTTAGGATGTGGTTTCCAGCTATCTCTTTTCCTCTCTTTTCACTTTTACATAGCCCCGTGCACACCAGTGGCCTTACCGCCTTGCCTGGGGTGATATGATTAAAAAAAAATAAGCAGTGTTGGCAACTATAAAAACGCTCACAAATCATTCAAAAAGAATAACAGAAAATTTTAGTTTTAGAACTGCTTCAGGTGTAGTGCAATGTCACGAGATGTTAAAATAGGGAATTCAACCGTTTTATTTGGACTTTTTATTATGTATGTTAGTCTGTTTCAGTATCATGAGCGTTTTTTATAGTTACCAACATTGTTTGTTTATATATATGTAATTTGGATTAAAGCTCATTTTGTCTTTTTGCCTTGATAAAGTCCATCACAGGACGAAGCGCGTGGGCGAGTTAAATATAGTTTTCCTCTTGTCTTCTTTTTATTTAACCATCCTGGCCTTAATTTTAGGTCATAACTGAGTATATTTTTATACACACACACACACACACACACACACACACACACACACACACAAACACACACACACATATATATATATATATAAATAAAATTAAATTAAATGTTCTTCAGCTGAGTGAATAGAAGCAGTTAATTTATTTTAAAAAATCGTATATTTCTTAAAAGACGGTAATTAATTTTCTCTATAAAGACGTTAATATATTAGCTCAATTTATTTTAAAGACGTAATTGTATGGCGTAATCTAATTTTAAATAGTTCACTTGTTCTTTCCGTTAATTTTCAGGGTGGGGTTTGAGTAAATACTTAGATGTATCAGTCAGTTAAGTGCCATACGTGATACACGCTTGGGCGATCATGTCTCGAAAGAGACATGACTGACTGGGCAGAAGATTATCCCGCAGTAGGTTGCCATTGCTTTCTGCGGTAGTCTGGTTGCCGACCAAGGCTATAGAACCCAATCTGTCCTGCTATTTATCCCATAACTGGAAGGAAGAGACGGATTAATACCTTTCCCAAGGGTATTTGCGCGTTTTTCCGCCTGAATGAATCCTGCATATATACAAGTCAACCATCCGTCCGTGCATGGAGTACTGCTGCCATTTATGGTCAGGCGCCCCTACCGTTCTCCTCAGTGTTCTCGACAGGCTCCAAAGGAGAGTCTGTAATGTGATAGGTACTGATCTGGCGGCTCGACTGCAGCCACTTCCTCACCGTCGAAATGTGGCCTCTCTTTGTTCTATAATTTCATGGCTTCTGCTCGGACGAACTTAAGTCACTCGTGCCTCCTCAACAGGTGTTCACTCGTGCAACCAGACTGGCAACTGGGTCCCATCCATTCACAGTCAGGTTAGCCAAATGCAGACGACAATTCTACTCCTGCAGCTTCTTTAGCACTTCCCGCCTGTGGAACTCCCTCCCATATTCTTGCTTCCTGACGGCTACAACCTCCAGAAATTTAAATGCAATGTCAATACTCATCTATTAACCGCTGGACTCTAGCTCTCTCCCCACCCCCGTATATCCTTCCCTTTCTCTCCACCTATGTATCTGTCATCGCACCTGCATTCTCAGCTTTCTACTCCTCCTTTCTAACTAGTTTGTACTTCTCACTCTTTTCTAATTAATCTTTTTACACTTATGTAGCCCCCCCCCCCCCCGCTCATCAGTGGCATTTCTGCCTTGCTCGAGGTGAAATGATTAAAAAAAAAAAGTGAATAAATCGACGATAAAAATAGCGTAGGATATAAGGAAATTGAAAATAGAATAGGCTGCTCGAGAGTTAGCTTCGTACAATACCGCAAATTGCTACAAAACCTGAAAGACTAGTGTCACTTTCTTAAATAGCCTCGTCAAGTCGAGTCTTTTATATGGATGGCGGGTATAGCGCTAAACTGTTGTCAGTAGTATACAACTATCTTTTTAAGATCAATGTTTAAGTAGTAGTTATAGGCGAGTGAAACCTGTGGATCTTGGTGAACATTTTTCTAACATTCCAGACTGTCTTTGCTATAGACCGCGAAGAATTGTACCAAATAACAGAAATTACATCACTCACTTGATAACTTTCAACAAAGACAACAATTAAAATAAATAGTACATGAAACTCGAAGAGAAAAATGGTTAGGAAGGAAGCCCTTAGCAATACTAGAAATAACTATAGCAGCCTCTAGACTGAAACCTATTTTCCTAAAAAAACGTTTTAATAGAAATATTTTATAAATTTTAATTGTTGGCTGCTTGGTCATTAAATGAAAAATATTTCTTTTTAAGAAAATGGGTAATATTACCACTACGATTACACTGATAATTACTAGGAACCCAAGAATTCGCATATTATAGCGTGACATAATGTTAATTTACCGTGATTACAGTACAATGGTAATTATCAAAAAAGGGTTTTGATTAGACCATACTTATATACGGTACAGTGACTGGCCCCGTTTAGTTTCTGCAACAGTCTATCATGTCAGGACTTTAAAGATAAGGGCTTATTTCCAGCAAAACAAAGCATCCCTAAATTGCGGTGGTAATTTAAATTATATGTGCGTTGTGGGGCAGTGGATATCGTTTCTGTACGAGGAATTGGTAGAGCCGAGTTCGAATTCTAGTTGTAATTCCCTGCAACTCACTTTAGGAAAGGTATTAATCCGTCTCTCCCCTCCAGCTATGGGTCAAATAACAGGGCAGACTGGGTTCTCTAGCCTTGGTGAGTAACCAGTCTACGGCAGAAAGTAATAGCAAACTACTGTGGGAAAATATTCTACCCAGTCAGTTATGTTTCGAAAGAGACATGATCGCCCATGTGTGTATCACGTATGGCACTTAACTGACTGAATGTAGAGGTCTATCTTGATAAGGTTTTGCTAGACATGGATTGGACGAAAAGGTTCAGTAGAATATTGTCCACAT
>JBBBDQ010000989.1:0-57500 GCA_037127315.1 Ascarosepion bandense
TCTTTCTTTCTTTCTTTCTTTCTTTCTTTCTGATGAAAATATATTTTTAAGATATGCTACATTCATGGGTAAAAGTACCCAATATCAAAGATAGAGCATGTGTTAATATAAAAGTGACCAGTGACGTCAAAACTGAATGGTGACAGTCTGTTTAATATTTGAACGGCATGGCGCAAAGATTCCATTCGATTTATGCATGCTTACATGTATGTAAGAATAAATTTAACAATAAAACAGTTATTACAATAAATTCCTTCTCAGAAAGAATTACATTAGTTTATTCATTTACCAACCTATATATATATATATTTTTATAAGCGTTTCACCCCGAGCAAGGCATGTCACTGCCACTACTGTGCAGGGGGCTACGTAGAGTGGAGAAAGGCTGATTAAATATAGGAAATAACAGAGGGTGGGTGATAGGCGGGTGAGGATACCGAGAATGAGGGTTGGGTAGATGAGAGTGTTGTGAGAATAGTTGGGAATTAGTGTGATAGGAGGTGTCTATTGACCCTACATTTAAACACCTGGAGATTGTAACTGTCGGGAAAGCAGACTTGTGGAAGGGAGTTCCACAGGCGGGAAGCGCGAGAAAAGAAGCTGTTGGAGTAGAATTTACGGTTACATCTTATTTGTTTAACTGTAAAAGGGTGGGACCTAGTTGCTAATCTAGTATCTCGTGTAAATTCGTGCTTAGGCGGCACAAGTGATCTAAGCTCATCGGAGCAGAAGTCATGAAAGTACTTGTAGAAGAGGCACAGGGAAGCTACATCACGCCGGTGGTTGCAGCCGGTCTGCCAAGTCAGTATCAACCACGTTACAGATCCTCCTTTGTATTTTGTCAAGAAGCCCAAGAGAGCAGCAGGGGCACCCGACCAGATATGGCAGCAATATTCAATACACGGGCGGATGGTAGATTTGTATATGTGCAGAATAGTTTCAGGTGGGAAAAATTTCCGGGCCCTGCACAGGGAGCCCACTTTCATAGCAGCAGATTTGGCAATGGATTCAATATAGTCATTCCATTTGAGGTCCGCCGAGAGTGTAAGGCCAAGGAGGCGTAGTATTTTACTCTCTGGGAGGCTAGTATATATATATGTGTGTGTGTGTGTGTCTGCAGACATTACTGCTTAAATCTTTGAAAAAATATCAAGATGTTGAATGGATGCTGTTGTCACATTTTTTATGGGTCAACGAAACATTGCTTGAATGCAATAACTTCTAACCTTTCATTGATGGTGGAATTTGGTATTATTTCACTTTTTTATATTTATTATTTTATTAATTTTTTATTAATTTTTATGTATAATTTAGAACACACATATATAGAGAGAGATAGAAAGAGTGAGAGAGATGAGCAGATTCACACACACACACACACACACACACACACACACACACACACACACACACACACATGTATATCTATATTTTGGGGTGTATTTTTCCATGAGTCGTTTTCCATTGGCTTTTTTCTCATGTTTTTTTTTCTTCTCTCTTGTTTTCCTCTTTGTTTTTTTATTTTCTCTATGTCTGTTTCTTTTCCCTTTTTTATAATTTTTTTTTTTTCATCTTTTCTATCCTTTTTACCTGGCACAAAATATTTTGCTAATAAAAGAAGTGAATTTTCATCAGTTTTCTTTTTAAAAAAACGTTTATTACCATTATTACTAACTACCTGATGAGACATTGTTGTTTCAATTTCGAAACAAAATGTACCCTTTTGCAATAGATTGTAGTTTGTACATGATCTAAAGTATAATTTATAATATATATGTATATATATATTGTCATCCGCAGACAGATCTGTTTCGCCGTATCACAGCTCATCAGTACGGTTAGAATCTAATTGCTTTTTTACCCAGGATTGAAACACGACCGAAATGGCGTCAGTATATATATATATATATATATATATATATATATGATTAGTGATTCTGTAAATTTCCTTTTTCTGATTGTTCTATTTTCCGTTGTGGATCCCGGAAATGGGGGCCGCACAAAATAAAGGAACAACAAACAGAATTTGAGATGGAAAAATAAGTATATGTAAAGTATAAAGAATACAAACTTGATGCAGGTTAGTAATCCAGGAATACAGTTAATAAGACTGATATATACAATGTCTCTGAAGTGAGTCGGAGTAGAATTAGTATGTCCACTTTGGAAGCTGATGGGTGCTGTTATAATAATAATAATAATAATAATAATATTCTGCTGAGTTGTGTTCAGAGCTACTATGAACTACTGACGCTGAATCTCTCGGTATCTTCGGTATCTCTCGGATTTGACGTTATCTCGTGGATCTTCCGATGTTTCGCGATGTCTCACGTCTTGCTTCTATGCAGGAGTGTATGTATACTCTAGACGAGTCTATTCACATGGAAAAAGAGGAGATCACACACCACCCCCTTCTTAGCTTCTTTTTGAGGGGGGGTTAATATGTTTCCGCTTGTGCTCTATGATTAGGGGTTCTGTGAATTTCCTTTTTCTGCTTGTTCTTCTAATTTCCGTGTTTACTTGTGGACTTTGAATCTCAAACGTTTGAAAGATTTCCTGCATCGAGTCTTCGTTTTCTGAAGCTGAGGATTTTGGTTCCACTACCCTTCTTTTCTGTATTTGATTTATATGTCTCCTGTGGGTAAATTTTTCTCCTTGTATTGTGTACCTAACATTCCCCAGTCTGTTTATTATCGTTTCTTATCGTCTATTATCGTTCCTGGTTCCCAGTATGTCATAGTATTTATGATAATTCTAAAATAGACCCGTTTGCATGGTCTGATAGTTTTTTCGGCACTATAGGTGTATGCCGGTTTTTATTTTAGCTGGGTAACATTTTGTCAAAAACAGACCATATTTTACGGGCAAACATCACTTCAGCTGTTGTATGGCTCTTTCCGTTGGTACGTCTTCTGCTTTTTTCAATGTTCTCTTAAGAGTGCCCACAAACCTTTCGGCTTGCCCGTTAGATTGTGGATGACATGGTGCTATTTTAATATGTTTAACTTGATAAGTCTCACAGAATTCCTGGAAGTCACTCGAGGTGAATTGAGTAACATTATCAATTACAAGGCAGTCTACTACACCAAATCTTGGGAATAATTCGTGCAAACAATTTATAGTATTTTCCGTCGTAGGGTTTTTATATCTGAAGACTTCTGGCCACTTGCTAAAACTATCTACCGTTATAAAGTAGTAGTATCCATCAATGGGTTCTGCATAGTCCGCATGAACTCTCGACCAAGTTTTGTCCACCTTAGGCCATGTTTTGTGTCTAATTAATGGTGCCTTTGCTGCCGCAGCGCAGCCTCTACATTTTCCCACCATTTGTGTAATGTTGTCATCAATATTAGACCAGTACACGAAAGTTTTCATCAGCGCTTTCATAAGGTTTTTCCCTGGGTGTCCTAGATGAAAGTCCTTCAGAATTCGTCTTTGTAACGATTTGAGTATGACCACTCTTTCATTATAAAGTAATACCTCATCACAAATTGAAAAGCTGTCCGATAGTTTTCTTTTCTTTTTCTTCTGTTTTTTTTTGTCCTCCGTATCAATTCGTCCATTCAGCTTCTCTTCTTATTTCTAACAATATCACTGGTAATTCCCTTACTGTATTGCTTAGCACTTTACTAATTTCCTCTTCGGCTCTCAAAGTCTTCCAGAGGTTCGCTTTTCGCAGGTACCAATCTAGATAAACCATCTACATGAGCGAGTACCAGTGTTCATTAGAGCAGAAGTCGTGAAAGTATTCGTAGAAGAGGCACAGGGAAGCCACGTCACGCTGGTGTGAGAGCAACTGCAGCCGGGCTGCCAAGTCGGTATTGATCACATTACTGATTCTCTGTTATATTTTGTCAAAAACCTCGCGATGAATATCAGGGGCACCCGACTAGATATGATAGTAGTATTCAATACGCAGGCGAATGGTAGATTTATATGTGTGCAGGATGGATTCAGATGAGAAAAACTTCCTGGCCCTGCACAGTGAACCGACCTTTTTAGCAGCGGATTTAGCTATGGATTTAATATAGTTATTCCACTTGAGGTCCGCTGAGTGTGTTAGGCCAAAGAGGCGTAATATTTTGCTCTCAGGGAGGTTAGCCTGGTCCGTGCTAGTGGGGTTAGGAGCGATTGTCTATGATGGTTAATAGATAGCAGCTTTGTTTTGGAAGCATTAAAATTTACGGAGCCATTTCTTACCCCAGTCCACCACAGATTGGAGGTCCTTCTCAATCTCTTCAGCGAGATTCTCTTTGTCAACAGATTTTTTTTCGGCAGATTTTTGATCGAGGCGAGAGTAAACGGTGGTGTCGTCAGCGTATATGCCTACTTGGGATCTTATTACATCGGGCAGATCGTTAATGTAGATCAGGAAAAGCGTAGGACCTAAAATAGAGCCTTGAGGGACACTCGCGTTCGTATGGTAGTTTTGGGAGGCATGTCCGTTCAATACTACATTCATTGTGCGATTTCAGAGGAATGATTGGATTAGATCAAACAATTGTCCAGTTATACCATAGCTCTGCAGCTTGCAAAGAAGGCCAGCATGCCAGACTCAGTCAAACGCTTTGGAAATATCCAGGGAAACAGTTCGAGCTTCGCCGTTCTTGTCGAGAGCCTGGTATATATACTCAGTGATGGTCGTTAGGCAGTCCTTCTCTACTTATAATGTTGGTACAGTGCGATTTTAATTTGGCGTGAAGAGACAATATTTGGACAATAAAACATGAACGAACTTAGCATGCTAGTGATGTATATTGTTAGATTACTTGTTAGCCACCGCCCTACTCCAGGATCCTTAGCATTAAAAAATATGTGATAATGAAACGAAAAGAAAAACGGAAAGAAAAGAAAAAAGAAAATAACGTTTAGCTTATAATGACTTATCAGATATTTGGCTACTATAGTAAGGAATTCCGCTTCTTGGGATTTCTAATTTTTTTTTCGATATCCGTATCGAAACAGAATAAAATAATGGAAAAAATGAAAACGCTAAAAGAGAATGAAGAAATAAGATCGACACAAGAAAGACATTTGGCAGCCGAGGGTAGAAACGGCAAAAAGAGACTTATTGAGAACTCTTTGGTTTGATCGTGTAACTGACCAGTCCCCGATCTCAGGTAGAAGCAAAGATTTTGGGTGCTTCTTTTCGAAATAAAAATAATTGTGTTAAGACGAGTTCCTAATTTTGGTCGAAAATAGTGCATGTTTGTTGGATATCGTACTTGCGTATTTCTTTTTGTCAAATCGGTCGATGTTCAAATAGAGATAAAGGCAAGGCTTCGAAAAGTTTATTTTAAGAGTAAGTAATCCGGACTTTTGCATTTATAAGTAGAGTTTAACAGAAATCTTCTTAGTCATTTGTTTTAGTAGGATATCAAAGAACCGTTGTTAGAAAGAAACAAATAAAAAAGATTAAAACGATAACGGAAAAGAAAATGTCAAAAGGAAAGACAGATAAAGAAAAAAGTAAGAAGTATGAAAAAAGCACAAGAGTTACAAGAGGACCTGAAAAAAATTAAAACAAAAGAAAAGGAAAAGAGAAATAATGAAAAGAAAAGACAATTAAAATCTAAAACGAAAGAAATGAAAAATAATTAAAGTTAAAAGGAAAGAGAGAAAATCGAAAAAGATGGAAAACAAAGAAATATTATAAAAGTAAAAGAAAAGAAGATAAAGAAAAAAATCAATTAGAAAAAAGAAAAGAAGAAAAAGACAATTAAAAAGAAAGAATAAAAAGAAAACAAAAAGATAAAAATGTACGAGAAATAAAGTAAAAAGAAGAAAAGAAAAGAAAAAAAAATCGAGTAATGATGTGAAAAAAAGAAAATGGAGTCAAGAATCGATAATTGATAAATTCTTTAAAAATAATGACAAGAAATAAATATAATAAATGAAGTGAAAAGTAAACATGAGAAGAGCTGGAAGAAAAATCTGAGATTGATGCAAAGTGAAGTTGAAAGAAAAAGGCGAATATAAGACGAGAAAAAATAATAAGAAAACTAAAAAGACTAACGGCATAGAAGCTAAATGACATTGGCGGCCGCTTGTGTATTATTTAATAAATCGCTGAAGATTCATTGCTCATAATGTGAATCTATTTGAATCTATTGTCCTAACACAGAACATGGTATGAAAGTTTAATGCCATCGGGCCGAGAAGGCCGGGACTCAAGAACCGAGCAACTCTGGTCTCGATCGTTTTAACAGACAGACACAGCGCTTACTCTGCCGTTGAATTCTCCGCTCAAATACAGAGAAAGAGAGTGGGGAGGAAGATAGACAGAAAAGGAGAGACAGATAGAGAGAAAGAGATAGACAGAAGCAGAAAGAAAAGCTTTATTATTATTATTATTACTATTATTATTATTATTATTATTATTATTATTATTAGTAGTAGTAGTAGTAGTAGTAGTAGTTGTGGTAGTAGAAGAAGAAGGAAGAATGATAGATAAAGAGCAGAATAGACAGAAAAAAAGAAAGAAAGAATGAAAGAAATATAAGCTAGAGGGGAGACGAATAAATGAGAAGTATGAAGACAGTGAGAGAGGGGGCAAGAGAGAAGATGGGGACAGATAAAATGAATAGCGAAAGCGAATTAAAATATATAGAGATAAATATCGAATCGAGAGGGAAAGGTTGCGTTAAATAAGGTAGATGAGAACTGTGAGAAAAGAAAGAAAGAAAAAGAAAGAAAGAAAGAAAGAAAGAGAGCGCGAAAAGGTGAAAGCATTACATGATATAAAGAGAAAAAAAGGATATGTGAGGTTTTGCTGGTTAACGGGTCAATTCACTTTACAAAATTTTACCAAATGACTAAATGCCTCGTATTTTTTACTCCTGCCTTTTATCTATCCTAGATTTGGGAGCAGAGGGGACTATATTGATCAGTCAAAATTGTGACGAGGAAGAGAAGAGTGAAAGAGAAAAGCGTAAATAAAAAAAAGAGTAGAAAGGGCGATATAAAGTAGTAGTAAAATGATGAAATACAGACGAAAAGCAGAGAGAGTGAGGAGGAAAAGAAATAGAGAAGACAGAGATAAATAGACATATGAAGAGATAGAGAGAGAGCGAGTGGGAGATAGAGAAATAAAGAGAGATTCTGCCATTGGCAAATGAAATGGAATCTGTTTTGGCTTGTCGTTATCGAGTCATACATAATGCAAATGCGTCAAGGATTTTGTCGCAGAAAGCCATGGTTTTGTATTTTAGATATGGCCGCCAGCAGTCATGGTGAGACTGTCCTGAATATTTTTTTCTTTAATTCTTTCTTTCTTTTAATTTTTCTTCGTCCTCCTCCTTTATATTCAGTTTTTCTTTTAATTCCTCTTTTGTTTCTTTTTCTCTGCCATATTTTTGTCATATTTGTAGTTTTTTCTTTTATTGTTCAATTGAAAATCATCGTCTTTTAATCCCTCTATTGAAACCTGTGTGATTTCCTTTCGTTTTATTATTTTTCTTTCAACCCCTTTTTCTCACTATTCATATTATTAATATTATTATTCATAATATGTCGCAGTTAGTCTGATCAATTGATTTGTCATTTGGTAAATACTGGAATCACATCATTGTTTGATTTTTGAGTAATTCTAATTTAATGTTTTTCCTTCTCTCTAATTGTCTCTGTTTTCTTTCTATATTTATACATTCTGAACTGTTTGCTAAAAATGTTTGTAGTCGACATTTTATGTTTGTTCTCAATGTGTGTTTATCATGATATGCCACTAAGAAAAAAAAAACGTAGAATTGTGTTCTACGATCATCTTTGTGTTGTTTAGTTTTATAATGCATAATATTTTGTCTGTATGCAGGTGTACTTCAATGCGCATTTATGAACAGCTGTATGGATAGATTTGTGTGTGCTCTAAGGAAAAACAGTATATACATTTGATATACGCGTGAATAGCCTCGGATATAAATTTGTGTTGTCTGCTCTTATACGCGTATTAGTCTCATCGATTTGATAATTCAAAACATTTTGCAAGGACCAGATATTTTGATTGAATTAAAGCTTTTTTCTCATATGGTCTCCTGACAATATTTAAGATAAGTATATTTTTATTTTATCAATCTGTTGCATTTATTCGAATGAGTATAATTGATAGAAATGATCATGTCTTAATGAAATATACGTATTGCTGCAATCGAATAGATGAAACCAAAGGCTGGTATAAAAAACTGAACAGTCTGACCGATGGTTTCAATGAAAGTACATGATCTGCAACTCATCTAAACATAACTTGCACATTACAGTATAATGCAGACATACCACCTAGTTTTCGGTGATCAATAGAAAGGTCTTTTAATCGATACAAATTTCGAGGAAAGATTTGAATTTGACGCGCTGGCAAGGATTAATTCACTGGGCAGTTATATTGAATAAAAACGCGAGAAGCATAGTTATTGGATCAGTGGTGTATTACTGAATTGCTATATGAAATGGATAATCCGGTATGGTTCAAGAGATAAGAATGCTGGAAAATCTTTGGTGTATATAATAATAATAATAATAATAATAATAATAATAATAATAATAATAATAATGTGCAAACACTGTGAAAAATATGTAAACAAACACTGGTATGAATATCACCCAGCACCAGTTACAGAAATAGAAGATGTCACCATTCTATGGGATTCCACCATCTACACAGAAAAATTGAAGCAAATAGGCCGGACATTATTGTTAAAAACCAAAAAGAAAAAAGTACTTATTAATTGATATGGCTTGTTCTGCGGACTGTAACATAGCAACGAAAGAATTCAAAAAACTGTCAAAATACAAAGACCTGGAAATTGAAATAAAACAAATGTGGAAATTGAAAAAATGTATCGTACCAGTGATAGTGGGTGCACTTGGAATGATAAAAAATGGAACAAAACAACACATTGAAAGCATTCCCGGAAACCCCAGCTTAAGAAATATACAAAAAATTGTTTTGTTAAGTACAGCCCACACACTAAGGACAAATTTGTCTATGTAACGCTAGGGATGTTAGGGAAATATGAAACCATGAAATGGGACCATAACAAAACACCATGACCTGCTTTAGGTCTTACTGCAGACTTGGTAGGTAGTGTAACCATAGCAGAAATAGAATTATAATAAAAAATGACAAAATAATATCTACTGCTATGCAAAAATTGCAAAATTTAACGACCGAGTCGTTGTTAGAGAAGAATTCGTTTCTACCGTCCACCCTCTCATGCAGAGGCGGGATGTAGCGAGTCTCACACTACTCTATCGTTACTTCCATGGAAAATATTCGGACAACCTACATTCTTTGGTTCCACCAAGTCTAACCATCAGAGCTAGAAGCTATCATGCCACTTACATTAAAGCAAATTACTCAAATTCTCTCTGTATTTCATTGTCGAAAAGTTCCGCTCAGACAGCTTCTTCCCGCAATTTACTGCCCTGTGGAACAAACACCCAAGCGGAAATTTCCCCGATCCCTTAACCTGTTCAAGTATGGAAATGGCCGTTATCTTCCCCTTCTATTCATACAAACTTAACTTTTTAACCCTCTACCTCGAGTGACCCTGGGCCTTGTACAGAGTAAACATTACTGAAAAAAATTACAAGGTGCTCAGAGTTCAATCAACAAGATTGCTCAGTAGATATCTAGAGCGATAACTAATAACAATATATAACATTTCATGATCATTTTTGGTGGCCAAATAAAAATCTCGCGACGTTAAATCTCTTCAGAGTCAAATAAGAATATTAGAACGTAATAATTTGAACTTGAGAAGTCTTAACACCACGAGACTTTAAATGGATCACAGGTAAATATCATAGATTTTTATTCTTCAGGCTTTTAAAATACTTTCTCCACAAGAAAGTTTGTAAAAATCTGTAAAATAAAAAGGGTGAAAATAAATACCAAAAACATAAAAAAAAAAACAGAAGCGAAAATAAAAGAAGGTTGTCTAAGGAGATTCAAGATTGACATTGCGTTTAAATTCTGGAAGATTATTCTTGATAGGAAAGCAGGAAGCCACAAGCAAGAAACGCGAGAGAAGAAACTATTAGTATAGAACTAAGAATTTTAAAATTGCAATTATGAAACTTAGTAGATAAACTAGTCAGTCAGTTAAGTACCATAGTTGATACACGCTTGGGTGAACTTTCGATCTATGACTAAATAGGCAGAAGATTTTCCTGCAGTAGGTTGCCATTTCTTTCTGCGGTAGACTGGCATCCGACCAAAGTTATAGAATCCAATCTGCCCTACTCTTTAACCCTTAGCTGGAGGGAGAAGAGATGAACTAATAACTTTCCCAAGGGTGTTTGTGCGCAAGTGAATCCAACGAATTCAACTACAATACAAAATCGGCTATAAAATTTCTTATTCCGAGCTGATAACCATTGCACCACAACGCATATTCCTTATAATTTAGGACAGTGACTAAATTACAGTGAAAATATATATTATAGCATAGAGAAACTACGTTACAGCCGTGAGAAAGTTACTGAAACCGCTATCTATCTATCTATCTATCTATCTATCTGTATAAAATATTAAACAGAAGATGAAACAGACTGTCACCGCTGAGTGTTGACGTTAATGTCCACTTTTATTTTCCATATTTACATATGCTCTGTCCCTCATATTGAGTACGTAAACCCATAAATAAAGCATACCTTCAAACTATATTTTTATCTCTCTCTCTCTCTATCTCTCTCTCACACACACACACACACACACACACACACACACATACACACACACACATATATATATATATATATATATATATATATATATACGGCTCTGTTTTAAGAAATTGTCATGTTCGACAGCATGCTAAGTCTCGATTATCTGTCACTCTTGTGGAACAATATCTACACATCTGGGCAGTTTTGATCTAGTTTGGGCTTTGCTACCCAGTGAGACGAAACTGGAGTGTTCTCTTCAGGGTGTTGGTCTGGGCAGGAACTCATGCGACATCGGGAGTTAAACATTCAAAGCATTCCGCTTTGCACGCCACGGCTGTTGTTCAAAGGAAGGACAGAAACAATACTACTTGGCGCTGACATTATCGCACGTGTTGTTAATTTATTTCCAAGGTCGCACTGCTTTGTTACTCTGGCTTCAGATCATTCTTAAGGGTTTCCTTCCGATGCATATCTGATGACTGGTTACGAAAAATTGACATCAATGTTAATTAATCAAAGAATAACCGATGCCTATATTATGTCACTAACGTTTACGGTACAGTCGTTTGGCGCATGTATATTGCAGTTAGCAATTGAGAGTATCTTGTTATATTTTTAAATGTATTGACATAATTATATTAGATCAATACTATGTTGCTTCATATTGTATTTCTGGATGTCGTGGTATCACTGCAAGGTTCAATTCAATTAAGGTTATACGACTTTTGTGAGAGTGAGCACTCACCAATAACGTTCAGATTTATCGTTATAACGTGAAAGTCTAAGCTTGATGGAACTTACATTCAGATGCTGAGAGCTGTACTTAACATCTCTCGAAAACAACATCCAACAAAGTCACCGTTCTAGTGCCCCATCCGTGATATTTCTACAATCTGACGTGAACGCAGAATGTGTTTAGCAGGACTTGCTGGCGAACAAAACAAGAACTCGAGAGTAGACATCAAGCCATTGCGTAAGACAGGCTGGCTGCCCAGCAATCATCTACATTGACAACAATAGCTACATATATTGCTAGCAAAGTTGAGTCATTGTGTAAAGCCATGAAGTTTTTCTCGTCAGAATCCATCTTGGACATATACAAATCTGTAATTCGTCCGTGCGTTAAATATTGTTGCCATAGCTGGTTGAATGCTCCAGCTATTTACCTCGGAATTCTTGAACAAAATCCAAAGTAGGATCTTCAATGATCTTCATTTCAAAGTAGAATCTTCAATGTAATCGATTTATAATTGATAAATAAATGATTCTTCAATTAACATTAACATTCAATTAACATTAACATTCAATTAACATTCAAATAAATGATTCATTATTTATTCATTAACATTCATTCATTAACATTCATTCATTATTATTCATGATTCATTCATTATGATTCATTATTATTCATTCATTATGATTCATTCATTAACATTCAATTAACATTAACATTCAATTAACATTAACATTCAATTAACATTCAAATAAATGATTCTTCAATGATCTTCATTTCAAAGTAGGATCTTCAATGTTATCGATCCCGATTTAGCAGATCGACTGTAGTCCTTTTCTAACCGACAGTATGTGGATTCCCTCTGTCTTTTCTACAAATATTTTTTCAGCAACTTCTCAGACGAGCTTATTTCTCTGTTGCCATGCCTACACGAATTTACTCGTGCTATTCGATTGACAACTAGGTCCCACTTTTTACAACCAAATGTA
The DNA here is from genome assembly GCA_037127315.1 of Ascarosepion bandense. Taxonomy (NCBI): domain Eukaryota; kingdom Metazoa; phylum Mollusca; class Cephalopoda; order Sepiida; family Sepiidae; genus Ascarosepion; species Ascarosepion bandense. Next base: position 12,385 of record JBBBDQ010000989.1, read on the forward strand.
ACAGCCACCCGCCACTTCTACTATATTAGGTTCTTATCTCGCACTTCCCGCCTGTGGAACTCCCTTAAGGAAAAATTGCTAAAGCATGTAATCTAAAATATAATTTTGGCATTAAATCTATCGATAGAGTAACCTTTTATAGCGACATATATTCTTTTATTTAGAGATTTTTATCAGTATTTTTGTTCTATTATTTTTTAATCAATTTCATCCCAAACAAGGCAGCAAAGCCAGTAGGACACAAGCGATTACTGGGTGTGGAAGAATTAAAAAGCAGAAACCTTACTAAAGAGCAAGAACAAAAGAAGCGTAATCAGGGAAACAGAAATCAATTGATATTATATTTAAATTTTTGAAGATTAAAGTTGGCAGGAATAGATAACGCCAGAAGGCTGTTCCACAAACGAGAAGTTAGAGAAAAGAAATTTTAGCATAAAAATTGTTATATCTAGCCAATTCAAATGTAAATTGATGAGACCTTATTGCCAATCTAGTACTGCGCTTAAATTCAAAGTGTCTAGGTCTCATAGCAAAGAAATCATCCGAACAATTACCATGTAAGTATTTATAGAAAAGTCACTAGGAAACAACTTTACGGCGGTCGGATCAGGCCAATAATATTGCTGCTTTCTTTTTGGATTTTTAAGGATCCATAGGTATATGGCGGGAGTGTCTGACCGTATGTGGCAGCAATTTTCTAAGATAGACTTATAAATATGCAAGATTAAAAAAAAATTTAACACGACACATTAAGCCAACTTTCTTAGCCGCTGACTTAGCAATGGATTCAATGTAATCTTTCCACTTCATGTTAGCTGAGAACTTTTGCCTTAGAAGGTGTAACGAGTCACTCTGTTGAAGGTTAACATCAGCCATGCTGATGGAAGGCAGAAAAGGGTCTCACTGATTATTAATGGAAGACAGTTTAGTTTTGGAGGTGTTGAAATTCACAGGCTATCATTTACCTCAGTTTACAATAGATTGGAGGCCGTTATGGATACCAGTTGCAAATTTAACATAATCGGACTGATCAGACTTACTATCGAGGCAGGAATAAATGATTGTGTCATCAGCTTAGATGCCAAGTTAATGCCATAAAATTGTTGAGTACATTGCCATAAGCACTGTTTAATCTGTAAAATCCATGTGAATTATAGGTTAATTGTCACAATACGTTAGGTGTGCTACTGTGGTTTTTGTAACAAATAAATTTTTAAGGATGGAGATGCTATTAACCGGTTTAACCGACTTTTAATTTATTATAATTCTTTCTAATCAAAGCCAGAACGCCCATTCTATCCTGAAAGAACTAAAAAAAAAAAGACCGTTCTTACTGGAACTTGTGCGAAAATGAGCGCATTAGTTGTCAGTTAAAATTTGAACTATGTACGCCTATTCCATTCTTTACTTCTATAACTGCTACACTACATGCACATCGATATTGTCGTATTATAGCGCTTAATAGCTACTTACCTGATGATCTGCAACCAAATTTGTATTGAGAAAGGGGGTAAAACCCACCATCGTCCACTGATGAACACAATGCTTGAAATAGTAAAGTAAAAGGAAATGAATAAGAATGCTGGAATTTATAATTGGCAAAATGTGGTTACAAGCAGAGAATATTGGCGAAATAGACTAGAGCAATGATATTTTTCTTCCAATCATTTATTTATGTTGAAGATATGATAATAGCCTTTGTACAACGGACAGTTTTTTAAAGATACATGCTGTTAAATTGGCAACTGTAATTGCATTCTTAAATATTAATTCAACTTCACCCATACATTGTTTCTGCTTCGTTTAACAAATGTTTCTAATTCTATGTATCTTAGTTCATCTAATATACACTAAAGCATTAGAGTAGTTCATAATATTCGTCATTATATACAACGCACTGTTAACTCAATCCTAAGTATAAAATTTAAGGAGATTGTGTTTCTTTGTATCAGTAACTATTATATCAATAACGTAATCTTGCGTGTATAAGACGCATGTTTGTTTTTCATAAAAATACTGTCCAAACGTCTGCTGTGTCTTTTGCATTAGTTTAGACCTCAATCCCATTTTTCCAAGACTCAAAACAGACAAAATTGGGTTAAGTTAGATTTATTTGTTTACTAGAGAGATAATATCTATTTAATGGTGTATTGCCACAAAGGGAAATACGTATTTCATAATGTTTCTAAATGTTCTATATGGTTCCGTACTTTTTACAGGTTTTGTTGTGTCTAGACACTTACGCCAGTTTGCGAATCATTCAAAGGTAAAAATATTATTTAATTTATGATAAAAATACAAAAAGAATCCATAATTTCAAAACAAAATTCCTCAAAAACAAGTGTGTTTTTTTATTGAAAGAACATTAATGACTTTCACAATAAACATCTTTAACAAATTTAACAACCAATTACCGATATTTTATTTGTCGCATGTGCCACTGATTATGATAAACTTCACAAGGAGCTGAGAATGATATATTTGAATAGGTGCTGACATTTTTAGAAAATTAAGTCACTTTAAATCTTAGAGTTTTTCGAGATTGACTCATAACCAGATGGCACACGTCGAAAGAATTACCTCAGATTGCCGCAAAAAATTAAAAACAAGCAAATTATTTTTTATTCAGTTTTATTTTGATTTATATTCTCAATGTGCATTGGTGATTTAGTGCTCATATAACCCAAGTGTCGTTTTCATAATGCTTACAAAACAGAAAATTAAACAAAAATATTCTTTTTTTTAAATTTCACTTCTGGTTTCATAATGTTTAGTAATTTTAATTTTTTTCCCTAAATCAGGTGCGCATTATACTCAAGAGAGATCTATACATAAAGAATTATGGTAATTAACAAACGAAAATTTCTGGAAATTTTGTAATTTCAAATAACTACTTTGTTTTAAATATTATTATAATCCCAGCTATTTATGTAAAAGTTGAAAATAAATTTTACGATTCAACAAACTAATACATAACGACTTTTATTCATGCTAATGGTTTTAGATGTACAAGAGAACGGCCATCAGTAGTTCTTATACATTTTTCTCTCGGCAACATTTTTAGAATGAGAATTTTCTCGAGCATCTCCAATGGTAAGTTCTTATAGAAAGTCGTAAGCTTCCTACAGCAAAGAACGTTCGGAGAAAGAGAGAGAGAGAGAGAGAGAGAGAGAGAGAGAGAGAGAGAGGAGGGAGGGAGAGAGCGAGAGCGAGAGAGATTTAAGGGAAGATAACTGCGGATTCAAAGTCAAGACATTATCATTGATAACTGTCCCCTTCAATTTGCTAGCACTATTTACTATATTCTTAACATATGATACAAAAATATCCCAATGATAAAATCTGTCAATAATTATTTATTACTATTTACACTGCGACTCAGGTACGCAATTAAAAGTAATCCATAATAATATTCTAAATTTTGAGATTGTATTTATTTTTAGCATATGAAATTTTGAAAGTGTTTCTAAATCTTTGTCTTTAATCATCCTGACTCACCTGCTATCATTTTCCGCCGCACTTATGAGGCTTGCTGCACCGTTTGGGAACTACATTGTAGATCTTGAAAACAAAGGTTAAATCTCCAGCTATGACGTCTTCCTTTACAGAAAAAAAATCTTTGTTAACTGCTATTTAGCGGAAGAACAATGCCATTGTTCCTCATGGCTCTCTCTTCGGACTTATTCTCTTTTAATCAATATTAATGATTTGCCTAAGAAGATAATCTGATGTTATTATATGTCTATGCCGATACCACAACAGTTTATAGGTACCCCTCTAAAATTGGAGATGATCTGAATCTGGAAGTTTCTTTCTTCTCCGACTTAGTCCCAGTGCCTCAATGGGAGAAGGATTGGTTTGCAAAATACAATACGTCAAAAACCAAATTGTTAATGCTCCGCCATCACCGAGCAGTCCCGTAACATTCATGATGGATCGATGTTCTCTCAAGGAAACCCTAAGCTTTGAACCTCTCTTTGAACACAAGCTCACCACAGACCTCAGGTTTAATTCATATATACAATATATTCCTAAAGATACTTAAAAATGGTCGGTACATTGTATCACTTCAATAAATGTCTAATTATATTCTATCTTGAAAAGTGGCAGATCAGACCAAACATGGAACATTGACAATCACAAGGAGAAATAATCTCCATTCTCTTCATCTTCCATTAATTTTATATGTTCTAATCAGGCAGTTTCTACTGAAGAACTGCTACTTTGTGAAACAAACTACCAACAGGATGTTTTACCGTTCCCTAAAATTGCGATATCCTTAACCTAGTGTTACGTTACTTTTCTTCAGAAACTGCACTTTTATTACGCTCATACAACACCACATAGTAATACTTTACTTTGAGTGGCTCTTGAGCCTTGTATTAGTTAAATATCTAAAATTATTTATAAATGGAACTTTGTCTGTGTGTGTGTCTGTGTGTGTGTGTGTATCCGTTACCTATAGACTCCGAAACGGCTGAACCGATTTTCTTGAAAATTTACACAGTTGTACTATAAGCGTCTGCGAGTGTTCTTAGCTAGGTTTTGTGTCAGGTACCCCCGATAAATATCGAAAATCGATAATCAAAAAAATCGGGTTATAGAAGGAGTGATCCGAGTTAAATCAAATTTGATACACTCATCGACATCAGAAACGATATTCAGAAGTTTCAAGGTTGCAGTTATTTCAATAGTGCAGAAAATTGATAATATATATATATATATATATATATATATATATATATATAAGGCAAGATGTTTGTGTGTGTGTCTGTTTATCTGCCTGTATGTCTGTATTTTTCCAGCCCTTTTATTTTAGTTTTTGATTCGGGTTTGGCTCTAAGTAGGTATAATTGTAGTTCTTAGTCTCAGCCATGATACCATTTGCTCAGACGACTTAGTTAGTCTTCAATATTCAGTTTACGACGAAAACATCTTCTTTGATATCGATACCAGGAAATGAAAATTTGACTTACATCCATTCATTTTTCTTTCAGTCTACGGTTTTGCTTTAACTGGAAACAACTATTGCTTTTTAGTCTTTCGTGACAACGTCCAAAGAGTCTGAGCTCCAGCACCATGGATTAGTTTTAAAGCTTTCATTACACCTGAGCAACGCCCGGATATACTGCTAGTATATAAATAAATATACATTGATAATATTATGTTTTTATTATTATTGTTGTTGTTGAAGGAATCTGGCGACGTTTGTCGAGACTAACTGATCAATCTTGTCTTTATATACTTCGCAGCTCATATCATTAAACCTGGTTTTTCCAATTACCGTTCTATATTTTGGTAAATTATTCGCCTATTCCTCTTTAATCATTTTAATCAGTCTGAACTCCGGGACCATGGCTTAGTTTTAAAGCTTTCATTACACCGGAGCAACGCCGGGCGATACTGCTAGTTAGTATAATAAATAACTAAATAGAAAAGCAGTCAAAGGCCGTAAACCTCTGCCAAGACAATACCGACATAATCTCAGCGATAAGTAAGAGATAATAATAAATTAAGAAAGAACAAATGCAATAAAATTGACAGCTCTCAAGAGAGATATATAAAATGAATTCGGCCGGCCACAAAATTAAATGCGCACTTAAAATGAAACAGGGGTGGCAATTTAGTATTCATAATGATGCAGGGGAGGTAATTTGGTATTTGACATATGAAAGGAAAAAATAATAATTAAACAGGAAAAATAACTTAGAAATTTTATCTCGTACCGGATCGAATCCAAAATCTAATCAGTGTGTGCCAGTCATGAAGCCAATCATCCCTGAAAGTTTTATCCGAATCCATTTAGTGAGTCTTGATATATATTGACCACGGACAGATAGGCAGACAAATACACAAACAAACCGCATACAGCACCTCTACCTTAAGGCGGAGGTAATAATGGTAAACAAGTAGTTAATTATGTAATACTAGCATATAGCACGGCATTGCTCGGGTGTAATGAAAGCTTTAAAACTAAGCCATGGTCCTGGAGTTCAGACTTGGCCTAAAGGATATTTGTGTGAAGTTTGGTGAGAATCAGAAGAAATTGTGGATTTGTATAAAGGACATACAGATTAATAACCAACAAAAAACACAGACATCTTGCCTTTTATATATACATATATATTATCAATTTTCTGCACTATTTTATGAACTTCAACCTTGAAACTTCTGAATATCATTTCTTATGTCTTTGTCTATGAGTGTATCAAATTTCATTAAAATCGGACCACTCCTTCTATAACCCAATTTTTTCGATTATCGATTTTCGATATTTATCGGGGGTACCTCGAAGCAAAAACTTGCTAAGAACACTCGCAGACGCTTATAGTACAACTGTGTAAATTTTCAAGAAAATCGGTTCAGCCGTTTCGGAGTCTATAGGTAACGGATATACACACACACACGGACACACACACACAGACACACACACAGAGAAACACACACACAGATAAAGTTTCATTTATAAATAAGTTTAGATATACAAAAATTAGTGGACTAATTAGGTTAATCGGGTATAAAAGTCGTAATGAGTTCGATCCTCACTCCGTCTTTTATACAATGATTGGCATCAAATAAACAAAGTTTGTGTAATATAATAATCTGGCCCAGCCGAAGAAGGCCGAGGAAGCGTGGGCGTTCCCGGTTGATGAAAAGTAGCGGATGTCACTTTGACCCTATTTCCGGCAGAGCGGAAATAGACAGGGTCTCTGAGAATTTACGTAGGCGTCGCGTAGGCGTCGCGTGATCAAGAAAAAACCGGAAGAAACAATTTCCGCTTTTGGAAGATATATAAAGACTGCGAAAAACACAGTCTTGGGAATCAGTTTGGAGTCTCCAGCCTCGACAGTAGAAGAGAAGTCGAAGGGAATCAGTTTTGGAGTCTCCAGCCTCGACAGTAGAAGAGAAGTCGAACCGAATCAGTTTTGGAGTCTCCAGCCTCGACAGTAGAAGAGAAGTCGAACAGAATCAGTTTGGAGTCTCCAGCCTCGACAGTAGAAGAGAAGTCGAAGGGAATCAGTTTTGGAGTCTCCAGCCTCGACAGTAGAAGAGAAGTCGAAGGGAATCAGTTTTGGAGTCTCCAGCCTCGACAGTAGAAGAGAAGTCGAACAGAATCAGTTTTGGAGTCTCCAGCCTCGACAGTAGAAGAGAAGTCGAGTCACAGTCGAACCCAGTCAGTCTTGACGGTCTCCAGAAGTAGACAAGAAGCGAAGCGAAGAAGAAACTAGACGAGTAAGAGAGAGTATACACTCACATCGTCACCCCTGTCAACATTAGAAAAGCGCTCCCTCAACTCTGTTCCTAGGCGACACGGTCCATCGTGCTTAATAAAAATATAACATATATTTTTATATATACATGCTTGTTTGTTATTGGTATATAACAAACATCATTTGGTGTCTTCCTGACCTACTGTTTTGACACAACAAAACATTGATGCGTACATTATTGGGTTACCGCAACAACGATTGAAAATTCAACAGACTTGAAAATTCCGGACTTAAAACTACCGGAAAGAAGACGAGAATAGTAAACAACAGGACGACAAGCGAGGAAGGAAGAAAAAGCAAAAAAAAAGAAGACGAAAATATAGCAGCCGTATGACTGGACATCGCAAGGTAAAGTGTCACTTTGATTTTAATAGTGTGTGTGTTCTCTGCTCGTGTTATAGTAGGTTTCGTTAAAAAAAGAAAAAAGAAAGAAAAAAATGGGACAGCATACTGTTGCCGATCTGACCGTAGAAATGAGAAATATGGATTATTCGGTAGAACGGAGGTGGTGAAACAGACTACATGTAGGGAGTAGCGCATTAGGTTTGGGGTTGATGAGAAAGAAAGTGTAAAGTGAAGTGTTAATATTGACAGTGGGGTGTTAAAATGAGGAAGAAAGTGTTAAAAGTTGACAAGAAGGTGTTAAAGTTGGAGGAGAGGAGTGTTAAAATTAAAGGGTATTGAAGTTGACGAGAGGAAGAAAGTTGAAATATTTGCCTGTCTGTGGGTTAGGGCATCTGAGTTGGTGGTTTATTTTTTTTTTAATGTTTTACCATATATGTGAAGTGAGAAAACAGTTAATGTTTCGTAGAATAAATATTTAATGAAATAATTTTGGGTTGTGTCTTAATTTTACTTAAAAAGCAGCATGAACTTTTCAGACAACCCGATAGAAATATTGACGAACAACTATTCTCAATGTGATTATGAAGGTCAGTTGTATGGTTGAAATAGTTGTGTTTTTCTGATCAGTACTCGAGCCGAATTAAGAAAAAAAAACAAAAACAGTCGATGTTCTACGTACACAAATTTTCCTCAATTGGAGTATTAGCGGAAAGTGACCCTCTCCATTTTCTCCATTTGGCCTTGTATTGCATGAACTAAATCAAGTTTGGTAAATATTGACAAATTATAAATATAACTGAATGCTACCACAATGGGAAAATCGGAGAAACGAAAGGGTTCTTTAATTTTATTCTTTCGTAAACGTCAATTTGTAATCTTTACACAGATAATTGTCAAAATTTAAAAATGTTTGTGTTTTGCGTGACATTTCTACAGCATAGAAATGACTTAAATGTTATCGAGAGTTTTAAAGTGTAATTTTAATTATGCAGTTAACAACAGCCAACAAAATCGCCAATTATAAATATATCTCAACATCGTTGCTTGAAAACAACTGCATTGTTTGGTTATTTTTTGCGAATACACCGATTATATATATTCTTAAAACATTCACCCGCGTCTCAGTGTTTCGCGATATGAGTCAGATATTGAAAAGATATTTTGTTATCAATATGGTGGAATCGGATTATTTGGGGAGATTTGGGAAAATTAAATTAAAATCTAAAACTTATTTTTATTTACGTGAAAGTACGTCACTTTTATGCTTTTGTGCAGGTTCCCATAAATTCAACATCATTTGTGAATTATGCTTTTGTTCAACATCCTCTGTGGATTTTCATTTATGTGACTTGTGAAATATCTTTTGAAGATATATTAATTTCTGAAAACTAGTAAATATGGAGAGATTTAGTGAAGGGTATGAGGAACTCCCGAAGAAGTTGACGATAGGAGTTATTGCTGGCGTGGTCAGCGTAATAATAATCCTGGGAATAGTAGCCAGGAAGAGGATTTTTAAGTGTAAAAGAAGCAACAGTGCTTCGGAAAAGGAAATTGAGTTATCCTTTGTGAATAGTACTCCGGGGTCAACGAGAGTTCAAACCCGAATGTCTCTACGTTAAACAGAGAGATGTCGACAAATCAGATATGCTTGGGTTCGAATCCAGAGGATGTAGTTCAGGGAATGGAAAACATTGTACCAGCTGGGAGCCGCGAGTCACGGGTCCATTTTTTATTAGACTAAATTAATATCCTCCACAAGTAAATTGCATGCGGATTAACGTTGGAATCAGGGTAATTTTCTTAAATTTCTATTGAACATTTCTCGGTCAGACTGTGAATGTTATGTACGGCAAATAATGACCATTGTTTTCTGTGTTCAAACATAGTATGTTTGAAATTAAATTAAATTAAATGAGGTTACGTGGTAACAATAAACTCGAGCAGAAGCACACATGGTGTTGGTCAAGGGTCATTTACTCGATGTTAGTTTTGAAACTAGAGCGCGGTTACCGCTTAATAATCATGTGATTATGCGTCGAAGAGTCTACGCTTATGGACAGACGCGAGAAGGAAAATGAACATTTTTAGGAACTTTGCCCAATTCTGTGAAAATGGATATTGAAAAAAAAAAAAAGGAAAAAAAAAAAAAAAAGAACAATGAAACATCGAGCTGGTAGAACAATTTTCAAGATGGACACGAACATTGTCGGGTTGCCGATGTAGGCTCCCCTATATATTTTTTGTTGTTGTTTTTTTTTTTGTTTCAGCATGCACATGTTTTTGTTGTTTTGGCATGCACATGTTTTTGTTGTTTTGGCATGCACATGTTTATACAATTGTAGGGCTTGTGTGGCATGGGGAGGAGAGTGAGGATGTTGCGCTTAAAATGTTCTTAGGCGAACATTTTGAAAAATGGGTGGGCGAGGAGTGTAATATAATAATCTGGCCCAGCCGAAGAAGGCCGAGGAAGCGTGGGCGTTCCCGGTTGATGAAAAGTAGCGGATGTCACTTTGACCCTATTTCCGGCAGAGCGGAAATAGACAGGGTCTCTGAGAATTTACGTAGGCGTCGCGTAGGCGTCGCGTGATCAAGAAAAAACCGGAAGAAACAATTTCCGCTTTTGGAAGATATATAAAGACTGCGAAAAACACAGTCTTGGGAATCAGTTTGGAGTCTCCAGCCTCGACAGTAGAAGAGAAGTCGAAGGGAATCAGTTTTGGAGTCTCCAGCCTCGACAGTAGAAGAGAAGTCGAACCGAATCAGTTTTGGAGTCTCCAGCCTCGACAGTAGAAGAGAAGTCGAACAGAATCAGTTTGGAGTCTCCAGCCTCGACAGTAGAAGAGAAGTCGAAGGGAATCAGTTTTGGAGTCTCCAGCCTCGACAGTAGAAGAGAAGTCGAAGGGAATCAGTTTTGGAGTCTCCAGCCTCGACAGTAGAAGAGAAGTCGAACAGAATCAGTTTTGGAGTCTCCAGCCTCGACAGTAGAAGAGAAGTCGAGTCACAGTCGAACCCAGTCAGTCTTGACGGTCTCCAGAAGTAGACAAGAAGCGAAGCGAAGAAGAAACTAGACGAGTAAGAGAGAGTATACACTCACGTCGTCACCCCTGTCAACCCTGGAAGCGCTCCCTCAATTCTCTGTCCACTAGGCGACACGGTCCAGCGTTCGTTAATAAAAATATAATATATATTTTTATATATACCCCCGTGTTTGTTTGTGGCCTTGTACCGGACAGTTAAATATATAACATTTGGATATGTACTAAAATCTAACAAGCTAGTGATTAACTTTTTTTTCAAAAATATATTGTTGGTATTTTTGGTATAAAAAGTTATTTGTATACTTTCTTAGTTATTTTTTTTTGGGGGGGGGGACTCAGTATTTGTTCATAGCTGTTACACTAACTGGTGTTGTCACCCGGATCAGGTTAGACCTGGAAACAACAGTAATTAAACAAGGCAAGAACGCTCACCCCCCCCCACCAAAAAAAAAACGCCTTGCTGCTGGGTGTAGTTTATCGTCATACTCAGGGCGCCTAACGAGAAAGTATCGATTAACTGATCCTAGTTAATCCTGTTGTATTTCGATATTAGAACTTCATGGTGATTTTGTAGTTTAAATATTAGTTCCAAGGGAACATTCGCTTTCAGATCATGAGACCCGGGTTCACATATGACCATATAGTCATGAAAAGGACTTCTTGATATTTGGAAAGTGCCTGAAAACCATGCAACACTTTTGACTCCAAGCGCCGTCAGTGAAATTAGATAGACCGATCTATTTGGGAGCCAACGATAGTTGTGCTAGCACAATGTAACAAGTCTTTGTGATCGAGGGTTTGAACGCTCTTGCTTTGTTTAAACTGTTGATTACGCCAGATAATGCACTTTCTCTAATATACTGTAACTAAGTTGCAATATGAACCACATGGTATTGAACGAATTTCAACTGTGCTCGAGAAGGCGTCTGCAGCAGGGATTGGCTAACCACCGTTTGTAGACAAACATACTCGGATATAAGCGGTCAGTTATTATTATTTTCATTGAATATAAATATCTTTTATATAACCTGGTCTGTAATAATTGTACGCACAAAATAATAATTTTTGAAGACAAAATACAACATTCTCGCTCTTATTCGACCGTTTGTTTATTTTGAAATCTCGCAAAATGGGCATTTGAAACATTCGAATCATAAGAAATCAAAATAAGATGTTTCTGTCGTCTTTTCTCGTTATTAAAAAAAATAATTTCAAAGATATGGGCAAGAAAAGAACACTTGATGGTGGCTATTATACAAATGTTCTATTGAAGAAAAAGAAGCCATTGCAGCTGTTGTGTAGAAATTAAAATTGAATATAAACAGAAATTAGAGTAATTAGAAGGTAAAAACACACATTAAGCGAAAATACACCAAAACAAACATGTACTACGATAGCAATTCTTTTTACCACAACTTGAATAGAAGTAAAGTTATTAAAAAGAGAGAGACAAACCGAGAAGAAGAGAACAAATGTAGAACATTAGAATGAAGTTTTGTAAGAGCTGTATTTTGAGAGAGCAGAACATTATTTTAATTCTGATTAAATGTTTTCTTTGTTTACATTCAGTCAGTTAAGTGCCATACGTGATACACGCTTGAGTGATCATGTCTCGAAAGAGACATGACTGACTGGGCAGAAGATTATCCTGCAGAAAGTTGCCATTGCTTTCTGCGGTAGATTGGTTGCCAGCCAAGGCTATAGAACCCAATCTATTCTATTATTTAACCAATAACTGGAGGGAGAAGACGGATTAATAACTTTTCCAAGGGTATTTGCGCGTAAGTAAATGCAAAGATGTAAGCAGGAATTCGAACTTGGCCCCCCGATTTCTCATCCCGAGCCGATATCTATTGCACCACAACGCACATCCTGTTACATAGCATTCCTTAATAAAAAAAAAAAAGTTCTGGACAAATCCTACACCTACCTCAGATTTGTTCTGCTCTCCACTTACTCCAGGGGTTTTCAAACTGTGGTCCGCGGACCACAGGGGGTCCGCAAGGATAAAATAGGAAGTCCGTTGATTAACTCATCACACGAAATTCAAAGTAATTTAAATTTAATTTTGTTACATTTTGCATCAACATGCAGTATTAATTTATTTTATTTCAACACTTATGTCTAAAGTAAGCTTAAAACCAGTTTTTACTACGTTAATGCAAAACTATAAGCTATTTTTAGTAAAAAAATTATGTATAAATTTCATAAGCGTTTATAGTGAAAATATAAAGGGGTCCGTAAGAATAAAAGTTTGAAAACCCCTGACTTACCCTACCACATCTTTATTTATGAACCGAGACTAAAGACTTAATACGGTTAATATAATGCATTTGCATTAGAAACATTTCTAATAAGTCTCTCCTACTCTGACATCTGTAAGAAATAATGGGAGGTAAATAGACAAAATACAAGCTGTTCTTCCATACGAAATACATCAACCTAGACAAAATAAAACATAAAGAAAGATTATATTGGCTCAGTTGCGACTCACTGGGCTTATAAAGAACGTGACCATATCAACTCATCAATAGCAAAATTGAAAAGTCATATAAAGAGACATTCAAATAGGAAATAAATGACTCAATTTTCCAGGTGAATGTTTTTGGTTTTGTAGCCATTTGCGATATTTGGACGAAATTACTCTAAGTACATCAGATTCTATTTCCAATTTTCTTTTCTTTTATAGCCACTCTAACAGACGCGTGTTATCGGAAAATGAGTGTCCAGCCATTAGATTATTTACTGCATTGCTATACATGTAAGTATTAAAGCGATAAAAATATTTTGTTAAATTTTCTAATCCCTGTCAGGCTGTATAATCAACTAGTATAAAGTATTTCTTTCCTCGATTAAAGGAACCTTCTATATACCGATTTAATTCAGTGTCGTATCCTGTCAGTATTCTCACAGTATCCTCACATCGACATTCACCGTTCAAATAATATTGACTTAAACCATTTCTACGCTTTTGAAATAAAAAACTAAAACTAAAATGTTTTAAAAATATTTTAGGATCAATGACGCAGCTTTGCCAACAGTTAGATTTTAATCTGCTCTAACACTGTATAAGCAATGATCAATTCGATACCGGAACAATAGATTCTACTGAGCTACCTCAATCGTTTGTCTTTCCAACGCCAACGCCTATTTTGGCCAGGTAATAAAAAGGATGTGCGTCGTGGTACAATAGATATCGGCTATTCATTTACGCGCAAATACCCTTGGGAAAGGTATTAATCCACCTATTCCTTCCAGTTATGGGTTAAATAATAGAATAGATTTGGTTCTATAGCCTTGGTCGGAAACCAGTCTACCGCAGAAAGCAATGACAACTTACTGCGGAATATTCTTTTGCCCATTCAGTCATGTCTATTTCGAGACATGATCGCCCAAGCGTGTATCACGTATGTCACTTAACTGAATATCTGAAATAATTACGTTGATGTGCGGAAGAAGAAATCTGAATGCTGATTTCGAATTTTAGTTGAAGTCGTTGCATTCACCTATGCCCAAATACTCTTAGGAAATATATTAATCCCTCTCTTCTCCCTCCAGCTATCGGCTGAATTGCAAGACGGATAGGATTTTACAGCGTTGGTTGGTAACCAGTCTACTACAGGAAGAAATGACAACTTACTGCAGGAAAAACTTCTGCCTAGTCAGTGGTGTCTTGAAAGAGACATGATCGCTTAAGTGTGTATCCCGTATGGCACTTAACAGACTCACTGAAAACATATACTCACAGAATTCTGGTGCTGACGGCACCCAGGTACTATAAGTCATGCATTAACAACAGGGGCCGATGCCGTTATGCAAGTAAAACTTCTACTGTCACTATGTGATAAATCTCTTGCCTGTCTATATTTTCCCTGCGTGACCTTTTACTAAAACTACGATGCAACCCCACGTCATCAGTAAAATTCCGAGATGAATTCTAATGCTTTTTGTATATCGCTCGAGGCGAAAGTACAGATAAATTCTACTTTGCACTTTAACAGCCCCTCATCTATATTGATGTGTGTAATTCTTTTTCTTTTAGCGTCAGTTATGCTACTCTCGTCTATTCGATCGAACAAGGCTCAATCATATTCATCTGTATTGTAGTTGCCGAAATAATAGCATCAGTTTTCTAACAAATATGTTGGTCATTTTATTGGACTTAAAAACTATTATTTATATTTATTGTATATTTCTGCATTGTACGCTCAACACCTCGAGAGCAATGGACAATGGGGATGCTTTGTTTAAATATTCCAAAAAAGGAAGCTTTTATCACAAAGACTTGCAAATATCTACTTTTAAATCTGATAAATCTTTAAACAAACAAGATTTCCAGATACTTCAACAACAATAAATAAACAGAAATAATCCTCGAAAACTGTCCAATGACAATAAGAAATAAATAAATAGATAAATAAATAATATTGACAAGTGTGAGGAATATCTCTTAGTTTTTCTGAAAACTATTTAACAGGTGTGAGGTATTTGACTCTCCGAACTTGTCGGAAAAATTTGCTAAAATAGCTATTCATATTATTTAAGGAAATGTGAATATGTGAGAACCTTTAACCTGAAGAATTATTAAAGAAAATATTAAAAATAATGAATATGATGCCGTATAGATATAGACACACTTAGCAAAATACGCTTTCATATATATATATATATATATATATATATATATATATATCCTACTTCATAAACATGATCTGTCAGTGTACGAACACTTACATACATTTGTCTGTTAATGAGGGAAGAATAAGTATTATTGCAGAAGACAAAAAAAGTGACGTCAATTTTTCTGTAAGCTATTATTACATGAGCCCTCTAAAAAAAATATATATATATATATATATAAAAAATAAACAAAAAATCTACTCCCACTTTTTCAATAACACAGTATTTTTTTCTTTTAGGCCAATAAATAGCGGATGTCGACCATGAGTTGAAGCGACGTCAACACTTCCGCCAAGTGTCGTGTCGGTATGTGATTATGAAACCGCTGTTGTCGTTACCATTTTGAAGAGTTAAGTCAGTGCTGTGTAGAAGTAAACGGCAGCCAATAATAACGACAGGAATGCCAAAAAAGAATTCCTCTATTTACTCCACCCCATTAAAAATAGAGACAAAGAATAATGGCCATAGCAATATGGCGACGATATCAACAACATGAACGAAAGTAACAATAACAGGTGTATGAAAAACAACGGCAATAAAACAGCATTAAAAACAAAAACATATCCAAATACAAATATCGTGGAAGATATAACAACAGTTATAACAATACGATTAATGATGAGAGCAACAGTGCTGATATTATTATTACTAATAATACATAATACTAATACTACTATGACAGAATAAATGCCAATATCAATCCTAATTGTCTAAAGACGAGGAACAATAAGGAAAAGGGCGAAAATACATTATATACTAAAGACTTTACAGAAAAAAAGTCCGATGTTTATGACAATTTTATAAACAACAATATAACAGGGAAAACTCAAATGATATATCGTTAACAAAAACAACACTATGAGAATAACAACAGTAGGTTAATAATGTAGAAAGACATAGATTCGCTACAATGGGTGTTGCTACAGTGGTCTCCGTCGTGAGTAAGTATAAATGAGCTAGAGTTACCAGTCCTACGACAAACCGGTTTTCGATTCTGTCAAACTTCTTCCATTTTCGTTGGCCAGCAAAACATAGATAAACCAATCTGCTCTGCTTTTAACCCATAGTTCTAAAGGGATTCATATTTTTTGCAAGGTATTTCAAAAGTTAGATCAATGGCCACAGTTGGAATTTGTTTTTTGACAAGTCAATCCATGATTAATTTTGACACGTCAATCTGTAATTTCGTTCCGATAACTGTTACACTATGTGAACATTCAACAAAAATAATAAGAGTAATATGAAGAAAAGGAAAAAAATGTTTTATACACTTTTTCTCTTAACAATAACAACAATAACAACAACAATATTAATAATAATAATAATAATAATAATAATAATAATAATAATAACAATGATAATAATAATAATTTTACTCCTGCTATTCATCTTGAGGTTCTCGATAAAATCCATAGGAACATCTACAATACAATCTATCCCAACTTGGCAGCTTACCTTCAGTCACTTTCTCACCAGCGTAATGTGGTTTCCCTCTGTCTTTTCTACAAGTATTTTCATGGCCATTGCGCTGACGAGATTTTTTCTTTAGTACCCTGACCACATGTATTTACTCATGTTACTAGATTGACATCAAAGTCCAACCCTTTTACTGTCGAAATAATTAAATGTAACCGTCTCTTCTGCTCTAACGGTTTCTTTTCTCATACTTCCCCGTTTGGGGAAGTCACTTCCATTTGCTTGCTTCCTTGATATCTCCAAAATTTTAAATGAAACGTCAATTGCTATCTTTTATCAACTTGAATCCCATCCATCTATTGTCTTTTCTTCGATATCACCCGTAGCTGTTTTATTCTTTTACCGTAACTCCCCTCAATCGAAATCGCATCAATTTACGGTTGAGCTGCTTATATGTAGCCGTAGGTTCTATGCTGACAGTTTCTTTTCTCGCACTTTCCGCTCTTCCGGCTCAGTGCTTTCCAGACAACTTTAATCTTCAAAAATTTAAATGCAACATCAATTGCTATCTACTGTCCTCCTGATTACTTTTTCTTCTTCACGGTCATTATTTATGTTTATGTTCTTATTTTTTCTATACCCTGTAAACATTTGTGCTTTATTGGCTTTGCTTCCTTGTACGGGGTGATTAAAAAGAAGAAAGCCATGTTTAAAGATATCACCATAGAAATCAGCAATGTTCTTAATATTCTAAATACAATCAGTAAATATTGCAAAGAAACAACGGAAACCGAACAAATAAATGAAACCGTAAAGAAACATTTTGGAGATGCAATGAAATTAACAGTAGAGAAAAAAGAATAGAACTGAAGTAAAAACAGAAAGAAAATACATTAACACCAGAAGTTAACAGTCACTAATGAATTAATCAATTCTCTTTCAAGAGATTCACAGTAACGAAAAACTTATCCAAGAATTGCACAAATGTTTCATGTAGAAAAAATGCCCGAATACTTGACGAATACGCAACAAAGAGATAGATCAACTTTTAAATAAATGCAAAAAAGAAAGTTTGCGTGTCAATGTTAAGGAAAATAACATGCGGAAGGAATATTTTATGCACCCCACAATCGATGACTTCTCGATGAATAAAAAAGATGTCGATAAGAAATCATAGATGATCAGTTATTCTTAAATCAAATATTCCCCCAGAGTTAAAAGAATTTGACGAAGCAACCCTTGTTAGGTATATCACACACACACACACACACACACACACACACACACACACACACACACACACACACAGAGAAAATATATTCTTATTATTAGAGTTTACAACAATAGATTTTTTCACTGCCATGTTTCGGTGCTATATCATGCACCTCATCTGGTGATATACGGTTGTAATATTTAAGAAATTATATATATACAAATTTGTACTTATTGTTCCCTTCTTCTTCTTCTTCTTCTTCTTTGTCCCTTCAGGTCATAGGTGATCATGTCTTTTCCCGTCTCCCTATCTATGGTGGCTCTCAGCACACACACACGCACACACAGACACACACACACACACACACACACACACACACACACACACACACACACACACACACACATATATATATATATATATATATATATATATACAGACAGGTAGGCTAAGAAAAAATTTTATGATAAGATTACACAAATTCAGAGATTAAAATACTTAAAGACCATAAAAAATCAAATTAATACGAAATGTAGTAGAAAATGAAGGAATAAGATTAACTGATATTGGACAATCCTAGTCGAGGTTAGCATTTAGGTTAACGCATTTTTCCAAAGATATTCCCTAGTTTCATTATGTTAGCAAATGAATAAAATGGTCTCTTGTAGAAATGTATTGGAGGAGACAAAGTTAAAAGGTCATATGAAAAAACTCTGTGAACTGCTATAGGAACACCTTCACCAAATACAAAGAAAATAGCTAACAATGATACAAATGTTAAAGCTCTTTAACTCGGACGTGGAGATTGAACTCAGAATCAAGAAATTTACAATTGTTTTGATGTACAGAACAAGCGAATAATAAAAGAAGAAAATCAACTCCACAACTGGGATATCATTTGGATGCTGATAAAGAAAAGTAACGGCAAGTGACTGCGAATATTAGAAGCGGATTTAATCAAACAGAATGAAACGGCCGATAAAAAAAAAAACAAACTATTTCAGAAAATCAAAAAAATTATTCGAAACAAAACGCGGAGGCAGAAATGAAGTCATACAAATAAATACCCGGATAGGATCCAGTGTGAAATGTTTGGAATCATTCCGACACTGGTCAATCGAAGAACCGAGAACTCTTAATTAACACTCTGTATTATTAATATTACTTCTATTTCAACTGCATTCTTCTTCCAGGCCTGTTAATTACAGTATGCTTATTGCTAATTTCGCTCAAAGTTATTCTTCTGCTGCCAAAGCAGGATATAAAAACACAACTATGAAATGCGAAACACTATATTTTTTAGAGATCAGAGCCACCTTCATTGGTTGGGTCTAACTTTTTGTAGAGCAAATGAAGTTACAAACAAAATGATAAAGTTTAAAAACAATGAAGTTGATGGTAATACATTAAGAAGTCCATCCAAATGATGATAGTAATAAGACCATGTGACATGTAAAAGTAGGAAGTAAAAGGGTCTTTCATTACTGGAAAATGCAACAAGTTATCGATCAAAATACTTGAAGATTGCACAAGATTGTGTAGTTAATTATGAGATACAAAAACTGCATTAGCAATAACATGAAGGCAAATGTAGAATGGGAAAATCGTATAATACCAAATCAGAAGATAAAACAACCTCATGTCTATATCCACAGACAAATAATATGACTTTGAGATACAATGGTATAGACACTGGTGCAATGAGGACATTTACTAAGATAAATTGAGTTACTGTCGATGACAGGCTGGAGAGTTAAAACAGAACCAATTAGATTAATGCTAGTATTAAGCAAACTTCAAGATGCGGATTTAGAAAAAAAATGTTAATGGGAAAATGAATGGATGTGATTAATTTTGAAAAGTGTAACGTTGTGAATTTTTAGTATTTTATAATCATCTTACTCCAAACAAGGCAGAAATGCCATTGGCGTGCATAATAGAACAAAAAAGATACAGGAGTTTGCGAAGAAACGATAAAAGATAAATAGGAATGAAGTAGATAAAAGATTGCAATTGACGTTGCATTTAAAACCTTTAGAGATTGTAGCTATCAGGGAAGCAAATAAAAGTGAGTTCCATAAACGGGAAATGCGAGAAAAGAAACTAATAGAGCAGAAGAGTTTTTTACATTTACCTATTTCGACTGGAAAACGGTGGGACTTTGATGCCAATCTAGTTGAACAACTAAATACATGTAGTCGGGGTACCATGGAAAAAAGCTCAAAATTTATTAATTAACAATTAACAACAAACAATGATATATATATATATATATATATATATATATATATATATATATATATATATACGTAAATCCGAAAATATCTTAAAATATGCAATATATATCTCGGTTTTGCTAAAGTACAATTTACAAAATATTGGTGTGACAGGCCACGACTAAGAACAATCATTAATATCCAAGTAAAAAAAATTTATAAGCAGGAAATCAGGAATGAATCTGGATCATCCTGACGATAGCTTTTCTAAAAACAAATATAGCTACAATAATAAGAGTGCTGGAATATTGTAGATACTTGCTATCATTTGAGCTCTATTTTAAGCATTGAACCCTCAATAAATGAATTGATGAGTAAATGTGTTAATGGTGGAAGTGGTAAGAAAAACAGGGAAATACAAAAAATGGAAAATTAAAGTAGAAGGAGAAAAACGAAAGACAAACAAAAAATGTCGTAAGCAGCTGTCGAAAGGAAGGAGAAACGAAAAGTAAGAAGAAACGAATAAGTTGAAAGAAAACAACGTTTGTTTTTGTCAACAAGGCATTTTTTTCTATTTTTGCCTCTAATTGAGTTGAGCTCTTTTCTTGCTTGCTGAGGTCTACCGGTTTTAGTGCTCATTGCTCTAAGTACAATTCATACGAAACACCAGGCAGATTTAAAATAACAGGAATAAAAAATATTTAAAGTGGCTTAGTGGTGAGAAATTGGGAGAGTTAGCTCTTAAATCCATAGTTCGATTCATGGTTTCGATTCATTTGATCAGCCTGATATTTACAAAACTGTCGTAAAAATGACGTGACTATTATTAGAAGTTTTACATATGTGAATTTTTAAATGTAGTTCTGCAGTTATTATCTTTTGTAATCTAATGTGTCCCTTAAGAATTTGGACGAGCATGGCTCTCCATAAATTCCAATTCTATTTAACTCTGAGCAATATTTTCCCGTTTACTATCACTCCCGTTCTCTGTTCTACCATAATTTATATAAGCACTGTTGTGTCTTTTGTTTTCAATATGACCTGAATGAATTAATTGTGTTTGACCATAGTTAAGACCATCGAGTCGGTGTCAACTCCATGATTCTTTCCTTAGCTGAAAAGAATTTATTTCACAAAGATTACATAAATTCAGAGTTTTCATCGTTCTAGACCGGTTTCTAACTAAGGCTGCATAGCCTAGACTGTTCTACAATTTAACCTATAACTATAGGTATTGAATTCAGAGTTGTCCTTCTAGACCGGTTGGACAGATTGGGCCCTAGAGCCATTTTTCAACCAAGATTGTATAGGTTAGACTGCTCTATTATTTTACCTATAGTGATAGGTCTTGAATTCAGAGTTGTCCTCCTAGACCGGATGGACACACTTGGTCCTTATAGTTAATTTCAAACAAAGGTTACATAGTCTAGACTGCTCAACAATTTAACTTATAATTATAGGTCTTAAATTCAGAGTTGTCTTAATAAAACGGTTAGACAGATTGGGCCCTATAGCAATTTTCTCCCCAGACTGCATGGTCTAGACTGCTCTACTATTTAACCTATAGTTATAGGTTTTGAATTCAGAGTTGTCCTCCTAAACCGGCTGGACAGATTGGGTTCCAAAGCCAGTTTCCAACCAAAGCTGCATAGCTTAGACTGATGTTCTATTTAAACCTATAGTGATAGGTTTTGAATTCGAAGTTGACTTCCTGGACCAGTTAGATTGATTGGATCCTAGAATCAGTCTGTCTTATTATTTATTTATAGTTGTGGACAAAAGAGATGGATACACTCGTCTCAAAAGGGTATTTGCATGTAACTGAATGTAATGAACGAGATACGAACAAAATAAAAATAGATTCTATCTGCTTTTCTGATAGCATTCAAGCGTAACAATCGAAATCTATCGAATGTTTTTATATATATTTAGGGTTATGGATCCTCACATAAATATGTGAATGTTAGAACTTTAATGGCATAAACAACAATATAAAAAATGAATACCACCAGGAAGAAAACATTGGGAAAAAGTGCAACCATTTACGTTAACAGGTGAAACAGAGCTTAATATACGGTTCAAGCAACTGGTAATTAACAAAATCAATGGCAAAATGAATAGATTGGGCATACACTCGACTGTTGAGAGTAGCGCTAAATGTCATCTGTAAATATCATGAGCCCAGCAAAGAGTACACCTGGATATGACGATAATTTATATCGGGATATTGGAAATTTTGAGGAGCGTGGAATCACCTCTTAATTGCTGTTGTGCCCAGATCCAGCCTGACCCGGGGTAGTATCACTTGTTAGGGTTCTATCTATGGACCAAAAATGAACCCCAACCAAAAACAAAACACTAACAAAGTATAAAAATAGTAAATATATTTAATAGCAATATATTTTATATTGTAAAATTACGAACAATACAGATTTATAGTAAAGTAACCCAAAAAATATTTTAAAAACAAAACAGAAATTGTTAGAAAACGGAGCAATTTACAACAATTAAGTGGTTTGATCCTCACGGTATGCTTTTCTGGCGTAATTTTGTTTTTATTATTCGTCAAATTTTGGGACCTACTGGCCGGATTTAATAATTGACTTAACTAACTCTTACTAATCTAGGATGCTGAAATTATTTAATCCATTAGTTAATTACATACACATTTTTAAATATGAGGTTACCTAAAATTGGAAATCCACCAGCTCCAAGATTACCGTTTGCTGGAAAGTTAAATTAGGCAAAAAGAGCTAAGATTTTGAAAAAAATTATGGAGTATTATTGAATATATGATAAATCCTTCAGGAAGAGAAAATATTTCTGACTTGAAGTGAGCTAATAAATAAATTTTGAAAAAAGGCACGCAAGCTTCAATTTTAAGCGATTCTTTGAAATACAGAAGATCGGCGCAGACCATTGCCCTATAGAGGGCACTGGCTTTAGAATAGCCGTTATTAACCTCATGTTCGCTACTGTACGAAACGTTTGGCACAGTACAATGTCAACTGAAGCCTACTCAATATATAAACTCGTTTATTTATCTTTTTCAGACTCAGAGTAATTTGTTGATATCTAGATTGAGAACAATAAGACAAACTGGCCAAAAAGCGATATGAATAATTTCAAGACCTACTTTAACCTGGGCAACACCAAATAACCTTTGTCTTTATTACCATTGTAATTCTTTTTAAAATAATTTTTTTAAAGATTTTGTATTGGTAATGGATATACAAGCCGTCATTATAAGGTGCCTGCTTTATTCTCATAACATCTCTCTCTGGCTCTTTTGAAAGGGATGTCGAAAAATGAAAGGATCATAAATATGCGAGAAATGTGAATAACAACGCTCATTGAATGTTGAGAATTGTGACCGAATCGATTTAAAGCAATCGTCATTGTCCAAATAGTCTTCGATGTGCATTGATCTCGAATTGAATGAATGAACGAATGAATGATTTCGCTGAATGAATAAATGAAAGAATAAAATACAAAAGGTATATGTGAATGAAAATAGAAGGCAGATTCCATCATAACACCGTTTTATTTTTAATATTTTACGCTATTAGATTCAGACTCAATTTCAGCGATTGAAAAATATCAATAGAAAAATTTAAAAAATAAATAGTTAAACAAAGACGAAACGTAATAACGAAAAAGAAAGCGTTTACATTTTATCGAAAATATATATTAAACGGTTTTGGTTTAAGGGAAAAGTCATTCCTTTGCGTTATTGTTTATAAACTGTTGGTTAGTGGGGATTGATGTGTAAATAGTAAATTTGAAGCAATCATGTTTTGTTCCAAACCGCGTCTGTAAAGGGAGATAAGAGAGTTTGGCTTTTGTCTCGAAACTTGAATTTAATGAATACATAAGAAAAAAAAATGAAACGGCCAAGCAGAATACAACAGGCATGAAAAGGCAGACACTTAAAAGGAAATTTCAATATGGAATATTCCGTTTACATTTCAATATGGTAATATTTGAAACGTGACAAAATACGCAATGTAAATGTTTCTAGAGTGTTTCATAATGTATAAAATGCTAAAGGGACTAGGAAAGATGATTTTCATTTGATAAATGATAAATACATATAAAAATGTGGATATTATTTTCCCTTCGAAAAACTAAAGAATTAACGATAATACGTATAAATGTATTTATTAATCTTACGCTGCATTAGATTTTGTTCTAAGAGTTAATGCTTCCTCAATAAATTCATATTAACCAGTTGATATAATTATTATTTTTAGAAAACAAGCAATGTTTTATGTTAAATATACAATGCACGTTTCCATTGTTAATAAATTTTTTTATTAAATACATTATTATGAAAACACGGGTTCTTTTTTGATTAGCAAAATTAAGCAGCGTCGTAACTCATCAATTATTGGATAAGAAACTGTGAATGCCTGGTATTTCATGGGCGGTGGGTCGTAGTAAAATTAACCGCTGTAGACTGGAAAAATTCGGATTTATGTGACCGAACTCTTAGTTTTAATATCAGTTCATATTTTTAATTGTATACTAGTGTTTACAAAAGTAAATTCTTCAAATTCACTGTTATACAATGATATGTCTCGGAAAGGGATATATATATTATTCGAAGTAGTTAAGTGGTTTTGGCAAATGTAACCGGGTAGGACAACCTAGCAAGTAGCCTTAATGGACCGGTACACTTGTAGTCGTATGCAGTATGCATAGACGTAAACTTATGCAATAGGAGTAGTCAATAGGCGTTCTAATAGGCGTAGTCCTAGACGTCTCCACCCTAAGCTGTATTTATGGCTGACACCAGCCAATCATATTACTGTGAGGGGGAACCAAGGTGTATGCATATTCCATTACATCATACATTTTTCTACTATTGATATAATTTTTCTTCGAAATCATCTTTTGATGTGCGGAAAAGTATCAGCATTATTATTGTTGTGAAGGTAATCATATTTGACCCCACCTCGAACTAATCGACTATCAAAGAAATAGTCGAATAGTTGACAGCAGTCAAGGAAGGCTTAATACAATAAAAATCTGTCGCATCTTTTACATACCTGGGAAGCGAGAAAACTTCTACTGAAAAGGATGTGAAAAATCGCATAGCTAAAACCTTGGTGACCCTGAATAAAATAGATGCCATATGAAAATCTGATCTACCAGACAACCTCAAATGGAGATTTTTTCGAGCCACTGTAGGGGCTGTGTTAATATATGGTGCCACTACCTGGACATTAACTAAAACCCAAGAAGAGAAGCTTAATGGAACATACACTCGGATGCTGAAGCCTATGCCTCAATATCTCCTTGGAGGCGACATCTAACTAAATCCCAGCGTTATGGACTAATCTCTGATATTTTTACAATCTTATGCAAATCAAAATGAGCTTTTTATGACATTGCTGGCGAGCAAAACGAGAAATCGCGAGTGAACTACTGTTCTGGACACCTGGTTTTGCAGCAAGACGAGTTGGCTGCTCAGTAACAACATATATTGACTAGCTATGTTATGATACTGTTATGCTGCCCTCCTAGTCAGGCAATAAGCAGCGTAATAATACTTTACTTATTTCTATATTACTTATTTTCTATATTACTTAATATTAACACTTCCTTTGAATATCTTGTTTCTTGTTATATTAATACACTGTTTTGAACTTACCTTCTTCTTCCTTATCTTACTTCCGGCACAAACCGGTCAATACAACTTTGCGGCGAAGTTTCGCCACAACTCCACAACAAATTGGCGACGAAATCCACAACAGACCCCGACCTTCAGATCTGGATGCATGCAGGACTGGGACGGTTGGCGTAATAGACTCAGGATTGTCCGAGCTAGTTATACTAAATGAATATAATAATAAGCTTAAGTTTAATAAGTTTAAGCACGTCAGTTTTTCTTTAAAATTCTATAATTATTTCCCTTTTTATTATATGTTAGACATTTTTGTTGCTACTGCTGTTCTAAGTCTTCAAATAATGTGTTTTATTTGCCTAAGATTGCTATGTTTTTGTAGTATCAAACTAAAAACTATTGAATTAGCCGACAAAATATCTTCTTTTTAGGTAACGTGGAGAGAGTGTAAAAGATAGTGGTGCTTACAATAAAAGACTTCATGTTATATCTTTGTTGTCACAGGAACGTCCCCGACAACAGCATGGCTGATACGTCTTATCAATGAAATACGAATGGAATGAAAGTGATTTAACCCTGTGTATATAGCACATATTGGGTCTGTAAAGGTTTCTGGTGAAACTAGGGAATATTACACGTCAGAAAATTTTTCATGGAAATTGCGATAGAATAACGATAGACTTGCGATATTGAGTTTGTAGGAAAAGGGTTGAAGGATGAAAAGTAATTCATCACCTACAAGGCCGCATACAGACAATTACCCAACTCCGCACGATGTTAATTAATATCGTGCGTGTTTGGCTTCAGGAATTTTTTACGAACGTTAATTCTTTTTTTTCGCCAGGATGTGAGTAACTCACTCTGTCAAAAATCATTATGATGTTAACACCTATCACATGACAATATGAAAAATAATTAAATATGGATTATTAATTCAAGATGGAACGTACAAGAAAATCTCCTTTCTTAGAGTCAAATCTATTGAATTAGTCCATATCTGTTTTCCGACATTTTCATTTATTCGGTAACTGACAAATCCCATTGATGACTGGTTAAATAGATACAAGTCATATAATAATTTCAATATTGTGGTTATTAGATAGAATATTCACCCGCCAAATCTTTGGGTCGGATGGGTACCGAATCATCTCTCAGTTGCGTCTCCGTCCTCGAGGAGAGAGGCAGTTGCGTCTCCGTCCTCGGAGAGATCTGGTTGCGTCTCCGTCCTCGAGGAGAGAGTGCGGCTCAGTTGTGGCTCCGTCCTCGAGGGGAGAGTGCGGCTCAGTTGTGGCTCCGTCCTCGAAGGGAGTCGCAACTGAAAAAAAATTAAACTGAAAGATGCCCGTTTCTGGGGAACAGTGTTCCGCGGCCGCGCCACCTCATTGCAGCAGAGGGGTAGACTAGGTGCTCGTCATCGGAGCCAGCTCAACCGGCGGTTGAGGGGACTGGGGAATTTTTGTCCCTGAGTCTGTTCCACAAAAAGAACTTGTGTCACATCCCGCTCCGATGGGGGAGCAGGGTAAATACCATATTAGATTGAAAATTATGTCCTAATGACATTATAGATATAAGAATATTCTTTCTGTTAAAAAATATAGCACAAAAGAGTATTTCTAACGAACAATAAAACGAAAGCCTTTATTTAATTTTGAAAACCAAACTCTCTTTGATTCGAACCCAATCTTATGACTAACACAAGTTATGATATTGTCTTCTCTTCGAAATCACAACCCAAAGAAACGGTTGCAAACCCAGAGAATAATTATGATTACGTAAGTGTTCAGAAGAGGACACATGAATTAATTAATTCGCTCATTCGTTCAATTTTCTCATCTGCCTGTCGCGAAGTGGCCTGATTGTCGGGACATGTGCATACGTGTCTCCTTGCGCT
This sequence comes from Ascarosepion bandense, assembly GCA_037127315.1. NCBI lineage: Eukaryota > Metazoa > Mollusca > Cephalopoda > Sepiida > Sepiidae > Ascarosepion > Ascarosepion bandense. Next base: position 40,084 of record JBBBDQ010000989.1, read on the forward strand.
TTATTAATTACGATGATTGGATTCATTAAAAGCCAAACAGGAAGCGTGTCAGTTTTAACATTTTCTTTTGTGAAGAAAAATAAATGGTCATTGACACAGTAAGTGTGTTCTCTTAAAAAGAAAGTAAAATAAAATAGATATAAACATCACCGTAATGAATTAGGAATATTGGAAATTTCAGAATACACAGCCAACTGTACAACTTCCTTCATGCAAACGATCATCATTAAAACCACAATTTATTACGACGTATCCTATTCTTGGGTGTGCGTTGGGTTTCAGTGGATATCGGCTCGGAACGAGAAACCAGGGAGCCGAGTTCGAATTCCAGTTGAATCCATTGTATTCACTTACGCGCAAATACCCTTGGGAAAGGTATTAATCCGTCTCTTCCTTCCAGTTAAGGGTTAAATAGCAGGAATAGACTGGGTTCTATAGCCTTGGTCGGCAACTAGTCTACCGCAGAAAGCAATGGCAACCTACTGCGGGATAATATTCTGCCTAGTCAGTCATGTCTCTTTCGAGACATGACCGCCCAAGCGTGTATTACGTATGGCACTTAACTGACTGATCCTATTTTTATGCTGGGTATTTCCATTGTTTTCTTACTTTTAAGCATTCCCACACATAACTTTTACTAATTCATTAATATTTTATTTAACTTCTCTTTATTTTAGAAAAATCTATGACAAGGTGGAAAAAAATGTGGTACTTCTGGTCATTTATATATAAATTTATATTTATAAAATTACATATTATTTTCTGATATTTATCTATCTCTGAAAAATGCGTATAATATTAAACACGTTTCCATAAAATATAATATTTAAAATAATAATAATGATAATATTACTACTACTAATATATATATATATATATATATATATATATATATATATATACTGTAATAGTTGTTACAATGTTTTCAAATTCATAGTATCACTATGGGGTTGATCTGTATTTTGAGTTCTGTTGACCTTTTCTTCGGGTCTTAGGGTTAAGTGTTTGTTTTTTGCAGAGTTCAGGATAGGTTAATCTATTAATTTTGAGAGGACTGTGTGTGTGTGTGTGTGTGTGTGTGTGTGTGTGTGTGTGTGTGTGTGTGTGTGTGTGTGCTTGATGAACTAATTTTTCTAAGCCCATAACACAAAGAAATATTTTCCATTCAGGAGAAAATAAAATCACTCAATTATTTTTTTTAAGTAGACATTATTTACAATGTTTTCTATATGTTTTTAGCCGTCAAAATTATCTCTTCCCTCTCATATTGCACAGGTAACCTCATGACACTGGTAAAGAATTTTTCCAATCGTGGCACCTCTATGTTTTGTCCGAGCTCTCTTGATGAGAACCATTTACGTCTGAAACATTCTCCAAACAGCGGTTCTACATTAGAAAGAATCTGTTAAAGGATGTTATGGTGGGCAAGGTGACAAACATTAGTGAGAACAAAATGATCCATGAAATCATTTCTGAGTCGGCATTGGCCTTGAACATTTGTCCCAGTTTGTCTAAAGATAAAGCATTTTTCAGTTGAATGTATGTTTTATGTTATAATTTATTTTCATTCAACTGGAGAACCTTAAATACCTAAATTTTGTGATGTAAGTAGCTTATTTCCTTTTGTTTTTATTTTACTTTATTTTATTTTATAAACCTGAATCTGCGGTGGTATTTCAGACTGTTGCCAAGATACGACACATTAAGCTTCTGTCCACTTATCTCAAATCTATTTTCATCCAACGATTCCTTTGTTTGTTGGTGTGTGTGTGTGTGCGTGTAAGTGTCGATCTAGTCATACTGTAGACCAACTCCGATTGGCGTTTCTAAAGATTTAAACACAAAAAGACGCGCGACAGTAGGTTCGATCTGGAGGCTAATCAGTTTGAATTAAAGGTTGGCATGAATAGAAAGGGAGGGGTGGAACGCCTTTGATGTTGATCAAAGGTATAGTTTATATTCTAACATACACTCGCACACACTCATATAGATATATATTTTCAGGACTTTGTATAGAAAGCGGCAAAGATAAAAAAAAGCAAGTAGAATACTTGGGGTCAGGAGCACGAAACAATTTCAGTCAGTGTGTTGGACCTCTAAAGGTTCAATCGGTAAGGTACATTGAGAGCTTTTCTATTCACAAATTTGCTTTTTATTTCCAGGTTCAAAAGTGTTATGAAATGGAAACTCAAAATAAAAATGATTTCAAATGCATCTTATCGCTTGGAGATTAAGCACAGGAGAGCACTTTCAACCAAATATTGCCATATATATACACGTCCGCGCATTGTTTCGGTTTATACGTACGTGACTATATGCAAACATCTATTTATAAACATTACAAATATATATATATATATATATATATATATATATATATATATATATATATACTAGCAGTATAGCCCGGCGTTGCTCGGGTGTAATTAGAACTTTTAAACTAATCCATGGTCCTGGAGCTCAGACTCTTTGGACGTTGGCACGAAAGACTAAAAAGCAGTAGTTGTTTCCAGTTATAGTGAAACTGTAGACTAATTTAGATTTCCTGGTATCGATATCAAATAAGTTATTTAGTCGTAAACTGAATTTTGAATGCTAAATAAGTTCTCTAAGTAAATAGTATCATGGCTGAGACTAAGAACTCCAATTATACCTACTTAGAATCAAACTTGAAGCAAAAACTAAAATAAAAGGGCTGAAAAAATACAGACATACCAGCAGATAAACAGACACACACAGAAACATCTTGTGTATATATATATATATATATATATATATATATATATATATATATATAATCGATTTTCTGCACTATTGTAAGAACTGCAACCTTGAAACTTCTGAATATCGTTTCTTATATCTTTGTCTATGAGTGTATCAAATTTGATTAAAATCGGACCACTTTTTCTATTACCTGATTTTTTCGATTATCGATTTTCGATACCTCGACACAAAATCTAGCTAAGAACACTCGCAGACGCTTATAGTAGAACTGTTTAAATTTTCAAGAAAATCGGTTGAGCCGTTTCGGAGTCTATAGGTAACGGACACATACACACATACACACACCAAGTTCCATTTATAAATAAATTTATATATATATATATTCGTCAACCACATACAAGCCTGTTTCGCTGTATCACAGCTCATCAGTGTGGCTAGACATCCATTTGCTTAAGGGCCGGGATCGAAACTCGATCGATTTGGTGTCAGTCGGAGTCGCTAACCCCTAAGTCATAGATACATGGAGCCAGAGAAGAGAAATTCTAACGTGTTATATATAAGCGTCGTATACACAAGCCAGTCACTGAAAGAACTCAATTCATTGATAAATATATATATATATATATATGCATGTGTGTGCGTGTGTATGTGTATATATAAATACTGGGTGCAATGGGTAAATTGTTGCCATTTTTTAATTTCGCGCATGCGCGTTGTTTTTTATTTTGTCGGCTACACAGTATGGTAGGACCAGTTGGGTACATTGATACAATTCACTCCGTCAGATGTTTGAAAACTGCATGCTGCATTGCTTGGTAGTTGCATCGGAAACTTCAGTACGAAACATTTAAGTGTAGGTACCTCCATTCATATTCAAAAACTAACTTTTAAATTGAATTTTTAAAAATAAAGAGTTTTACTTGAAACTTTTATTTTAAAATTTAATTGAAAGTTATATGATTAAATTTAATATTTGCAGTAAGCAAAATACTCTCGTTTATTTCAAACAAAAATTATATTGATTGGAATCTAAAATTTTTAGTTTTTTTTCGATTATTTTTGAGTGATGTACACATTTGTAAACAAAAGTTAATTATCGATTTTAAACATCTTTCAACATAAAATATACATCGGTGACACATTAAGTTTTAAAAATTAGCAAATTTAATGTTAAATTAATATGATTTACACAAGTATTACTTATTCATAGCATGAAATTTAGAATAAACTATTTCTTAACCACAGAGTGGAACTTTCTGACCTTTACCCCGTAATAGAAATGTGTTGGCAGGTCGACAGATGTGAGATAAGATAAGTGCATGGCGATCACAAGTGACATAATTGTACAATTTTTTCCGTTAAGGGGAAGAAACCGTGAAACACATGACCTTCTAATGTACAGATAGAAATTATCATACAAAAAGAAAATTCAAATACACACAAAAAATTTAAATTATTTGAAAAATGCTATGGCTAGCTGATTTGTATTAATCTTTTCAATTTTTGATTAGTAAATATAGTCTTCACTTAATAAACTACCAGCTTTACGTCTTCAAGTATTTAAAATATTTAAAAAATTTTTTTTTGAAACTTTATAAATTTCTATGATTAAGACAAAAACGAAAACAATTCTTTTAAAATTTCATTATTAATCGAAAAAAAATTTCTTCAGACTATTATGTTCTTAATTTATATTATTAATTAAAGCAATTAAAAACTTATCTAGTCTTATTACGTTTTAGATTTTTGCAGTTTTTTTTTTATTTTACTAATTGGAGCAGATTTTCGGTAAAAGAGGCTAAATGGTTTTTAAAAATAATACATGATTTACATTCCCAATGAATCCTGCGTTTAACTAATAAAACCAATTTTGCCTGCAGAATTTAATTTCTTGAAATTTCATGAATTTGTGTGGAGGTAAGGAATAACAAAAATTAAAATTGCAAATACTTTGACCTTTCCTCTTAATAATAACATAAACATTTTGATGGAAAAAGTTCGTTTTTTAATTAACTTTGGGAACTTTTTTCTTCATACTATGCTGTTTTTTTTTTCAGCGATTTAGTGGTGCTAGGTATTTAAGAGTGCTTGGATATCTGTCTGAGGACAGTGCAATGGATTCAGGAAAAGTTAGATTTTATATCCATTCAACTTAATGCTCCCTGGAGTTATCACTAGTGATATCAACGTTTATGTCTCCATTCATCTTCTCACGGGGGCTCAGACTCAACACAGAGGCCTACATCAAGTACCTTGTTTAAGAAGTGCTGTCATCGGTCAAGAGGGTGCCTGTTCGAAGAATAATGCAGAGTCATATCTAGCAGCATGACTCTGCATTATGCTACACAAGCTGGAGAACCTGGTGATAGTTATCAGACAATTTCTGCGACCACATTACCCTTTACATCTGGCTACCCCCTCAGACTACTATCCCTTTGCTTATTATGTGTAAGAGAGAGAACAACAAAACTCCTTGCAAGATCAAAGATTAACTAAAAGCAAGGATTATAATAGCATTCACCAACTTAAACAAGGAAAACGTTCTGAAGATGTGCAAGAGATTCCGATGTTATCTAGCAACCGAGGTTGAAGTGACTGGAGATTTTATTTAACAAATTTACTTTTCTGTATTTCAAGATAATTTTGTGCAATTTTGGTAAATATAGTTGTTAAAATAAAATGTCTCTGTTATTTTCACTTTTGCGTAATTTAGAAGACCGTTAATATATCGCACCACACACACACACACACACACACACACACACACACATACATATACATATACATATATATATATATATATATATATATATATATATATATATATATATATGAGTTTGTAGAGAACATTCCTTCAACGAAGGTAGACTTCATTATTAAATTTGCTTGTTAAATATTTTCATACACTTTTTGTACAATTTCGTAGAATTTTTGTCTCTGGTCTTATAATTTTGATTGTGTGTAAATCGCCTCATTTTATAAAAATGTAAATTTCTAAATAAAATGTTTGGAATGTAGCTTTTGTTTCCATAACCTTTTAGATTGTAGCATTGGTAACCTTGAGTGGGAGGAGTTTAAAATCTATCCATAAAAAAAAAATTCTTTTTAAAGATTTTTAAGTGGTCTTAAATTTTTGATCGAGAGTGTATATATATATGGGAGAAAGAAAGAAAACAGACTGAGAGATTAGGTAAGGAAATAATCAATTGTCCTTATGAATGTAGTTTTTATCAACTTATAAACAGTCAGAGACTAATCGATACATAAAGGAGATAAAGACAGAAAGATGATGAAAACATAGATAGATAGATAGATAGATAGATAGATATATAGATAGATAGATAGATTCACTCGAAGCGGATACTGGACCTCTCTCAGAAATAAATATTTTATTAGTACGAATAGTGTTATTTTTCTGTTGCTGTTTAGAAATTCTTCCTATACTGTAACGGTAAGAGAAAGAGAAAAGAGATTATCGAAAATAACTGAAATCAAAGATACAATGAACAATTCTGGGAGGTCGATATCTGTACCCTTTTCTCGGCGTGCAACGAGTCAATACACAAATCTATAAAATAGGATAAAATAACTAATCAAGAACGTTGGTCTAACGTCTGACCGGTATTGCGACAGGTCAGTTGCAAAACTTGTCTCTTTTCTTTTCAACAACGACTCACCTTACTGCGGTAGTTAATAATGGTTAAAAGTCGTCTACACAAATATACTTGGATAATTGCAATAAAGGACGCACATCAAAAGGAAAGTGCTCCAATATTAACTGACACGCACGTGCTCTTCCCTTACGCATGCGTGCGCATTCACATGCCAAATTGGAAAATAAACAACTATTACTACGATTGCTGCCAATTCTTCTTCTTCTTCTTCTTCTTCTTCTTCTTCTTCTTCTTCTTCTACTTCTTCTCTTTCTTCTTCTTCCTTTGCTTCTTCTTTTTATTTACTCTTTCTATCTTATGACTATAGCATCAAATTATTAATGGTAGATATCACAGGAATTCTGTCACGAGTATGTTTTTGTTCCCATCATTATTGTATATCTTAAAAACAGTATTATTAGTTAGCATTGAACAAGTTTTATGTGCCTTTTTCCTTCGGGACATATCCTGTCAAAGTTCTCCACCATTTTCTTTTACAGTTCTAAATAATGTCTGTCACTTTACTACCTTTTCAACCCCCGTTCTGTTTTTTTTAAAGAAACTAGCAAGGGATTTTATTTGAGGTTTCCCTCTGCCACTATTAAATTCAATATATCCTGTTAAACTTCGTAAGTTCTCTTTCCTCATTATTTTTTCTTAAGAATTTTTACTGTATCTTTCTAATACTGATAAAGCTATTGAATAGTTAGTGTATGGATTTATTTATTTTATTTAATAAATTATCCTTCTACCACTTTTTGAGAATGTTCTGGAGGCTCTAATAAACTCTGAATTGAGAGAGAACAACAAAGCATTTCATCTCACTGGGTCTTCTTTTAGGCAAAGAATATGGCTTCTGCCAGTCAAGGTCAACTGCTGATGTGTTAACTGTCATTGCTGAATGATTCTATCAAGATTTACATAATAATAGCAAACCTCAGGCTGTTGCTTTAAATATCCACCAAGAGATTTGACAGGATTTATCAGACCAGCTTTCTTTACAAGTTGAAAGGTTGCGACGCTTCTGGACAGATTTTTGATGTTTCAATCTTTTTAACAAATCGTAAAATGAATGCTGTTTTAAACAAATACTTTTCTATATGTTTTTGCATTAATGCAGGTGACTTCGAAAGACTTACATTACATGCATTCACATCAAAGCTTGTAGCACCTGGTATTTCCAAGTGATATCACATACTGACACGGCTTAATGTTGCTTAAATTCGGTGATCACATAAGAACCGGTGTTACAACGTGATATGACCGTAGCTATTAGCGTATGATACATCACACGCTAAAAGTCTGTCCCGTTCTACTGAGTGTCCATAGCTCAGAGGTAGAATCGCCGACTGACGCCAATTCGCTCAGGTTTCAATCCTGGGTAAAAGCAATCGGATGTCTAACCGTACTGATGAGCTGTGATACAGCGAAACCGATCTGTCTGCGGATGACTATATATATATAATTGTAAAATTAAAAGCTAAAACTTAAAATAAACTAATAACAATATAAAAAATATTGACAGTTTTGAAAGCCCCTCCTCCTACTACTGTATTTCTGGAAGATAATGTCTTTAAAGCAAGCAGCCTTTGTAAATATAGAACTTAATAGCGAAAAAAAAAAAACAGACATGGAACAATTATTTCTGTAAATAAATAACAAATTCAAGTAACTTGACATGACATATCAACGAAATTCCGAGGAGAGAGAGAGAGAGTAGTTGTACATTAAAGTTTGTGTGTGTGTGTGTGTGTGTGTGTGTGTGATTATTCACCTGAATACAGAAACAAATGATATAATTTCGCCTAATTCATATACACGTTAACAAATTTGGTACTTCGACATAGTGTAATGGTTAACAAGTTTGCCTTGCTAAATCAATTACGACTGAGTAGTGAATCCGATCTTCACTAAGCTATATTTTAACTGTAATTAACGTCTGATGATGATAATAATTATGGGAAAGTGATTACTCAAAATCTGTAATATCAACTTTATTCTCTGTAATCTGTCGTAGTGGGATCGTGACGCAACGTTCACTGTCAAAATATTTAACGAAGAGACATCGCAGGGAAAATAAATTCAAGCCTATTACAAAAATAATTCATAAGCGTACATAAACAGTCATAACCAAAATTTGAGCTCGTTTTGTCGATCCTGTCCTTTTGTGAGCTATTGAATACTTCGAACCATCATATTTTTGGATAAAATCAAACAGTTATTTAAAACCTTTGCTATTCTTTCACTCAGCGGCTCCTTTCGTTTGAGTCGACATTTCCTCATGGTAACGGCATTTATGTATGAACGCAATGGCGTTGTGTCTGGTGTTTTAAAAAGTCCAGCTTCCGAATCACCATTGGCTGTTTGTGAGAGCCTAATCGACCTGATCAGAAACGGAACCCCGATCAAGCATAGACAGCACTTCCAGATTATTTGTAACCTGTATAGTCTTTGTTAACAATTGGCTCGTCAACTTTCGCGTAGAAACCACAGCAGAAGCGAACAGATCCGGCATTGGCCATATTTGAAAAACGGGTTAATGGTGTTTTTGCTCCAGCCAAACAGCGAGGGAGACGCCACAGATGGTCCAGTCCAGCTGAGTGTACGAAACTGTAACAACGACTGCTGTCTGTAAACATTGGTGTTAGAAGTTTGATATTAACGCGTTGCCTATTGACTAAAACAAGTCATTAAAAACGAATAGATCCGACCTACACAAAGACATTTACTAATGACTAAGCAAGATAGATGTTTGCATGCATTCAAGAGTAAATGCATGAAGCTACACCCTGACACGTAATTATCTAGATCTAAAATATTCCCTGTATAATACTCGGATATGATTAATATGATTACTACTATCCAGTTTTATTAAAGACACTGTGCTGAAAAAATGATTTCCACTATATTTACAGTCAGACTAATATCCCCATTTTTGTTATTGTCATCATAAAGCGTTGGTCGCTATGCCATCTAGCATTCTTCCGCTGTCTGTCGATCCGGGGAATCTTTAAGGAATTTCAAAATGTACAATTTATTCATTTATTTATCGAGTGTATTTTACTCGTCATCGGCACCCACTCGCACCCGATCATTGTAATCGCTAACCTCCCCCCTATTCCCTTTTCCCCTCCATGGTAAAAACGACTGTGAATCAAAGAGAGTTTAACGAGGTCATGCTCGAGAATTTGATTTTGGTGAGAAACTCAGAGAAGCCCACACACTTGGTCGGAAATTACTTCATCGGGGCTCAAAGGGTTTTGAGACAGGTGAGTTCTGGCAAAACTGGTTGTATTGGGATATCGAATGCTTGATCTGTCAAGATCCGCCTTGATTAAGTTAATCCGACTGGTAACTCTCTCTTCCGTCGGTTTGGCCGTTTATATCGGTATTTTACTCGTGGCCAGTCATTGTTAGTTCTATTTATTTATTTATTATTATCATGAGTCTGACTTTTAATCTCTACGTAACTGAAAAGCCGTGCCAGAAGTGGACCGGCAATAAGAACCCTAATTTCAAAACTCCAAATTCTAGTTTCATGATTGTCACACAGAATAATAACCTGTAGAATTAATTAATTTTGGTGAATAAGTAATTGTTAGGTAAATCACTGAAACGAGTGACATAGACTCAGATGCAGTGAAAATAAGAAAAAACAACAGTATACTTAAACATAGTATAAATATGTATAACCCCGGCCTGCACAATAGCCGAAATGTTACAATAATGATAACAAAGTTTAGGATAATAGTTTCACTGTGAACAATCAAGATAATGATAACTTTGCATGCCAGAAATTCAGGCAGATATTGCTTTTTATCCTTGGTTACAAATGAAATGGATTTCTTTCGGAGCTTGGTATACATATATAATTTTATGTATGTTAATTAGAAAGTCTATAGCTTGACGTGTAGTTTTATATTTAGCTCGATTTTTGTTAGATGTGTATTTTTAAGAGCTTGTTGGTCGGCATGTGAACTTACATGCTTGTAATTCGATAAATAGTGTCATAGAAAAAAGCAAACTTTTCTAGTAAACTCACATGAAACGAAAAGAAAGACCACTTCAACACGCGAAGAATTTTGTCTCTATTTTCTCGAATATTCCCTACAAATGCTATTATTGCTTCAACCAATTTTGAATTTTACACGTTTTGAGTGTTAACTTGAGACCCAATAAAAATTGTTTTACACTCTCAAATTTGTTTTTAATCATATTGCTCAAGCAAGGCATTTTACTGTCACTGTTTTGCAGGGGTTACATACGAGGAAAGTTATGAGAAACAGCGACAGGTTATAGGGGGTGTCAGAAAGTGGATAAGAGAAGGATGAGAATACAGATGAGAGGAAAGTGAAAAGAGAGAGAATGTAGGTTAGTGAGATAGGAGATGATTATTGACTTTACATTTAACTTCTTGGAGATTATAGCTGTTGGAAAAACAAGTAAATGGAAGAGAATTTCACAGGCGGGAAGTGCGAGAAAAGAAGCAAATAGAGTAGAATTTGCGTTTACAATACATTGGTTTCACAGTAAAAGGTGGGACCTAGTTACTAATTTTGTGGCTCGAGTAAATTTATATATAGGTGGCATCAGTGAGCTAAGTTCATCGGAGCAGAAGCCGTGAAGAAGAGACACAGGGAAGCCACATTGCGCCGGTGAGAAAGTGACTGTAGTCGAGCTGCCAAGTCGGGATTTATCACATTACAGATACTTCGTTGGATCTTGTCAAGGACATCCAGGTGGATAGCAGGAGCCCCCGACCAAATATGGCAGCAGTATTCAATGCCCGGGCGGATGGTAGATTTATATATATGCAGGATTGTTTCAGGCGGAAAAACCTTCCTATCCCTACACATAGAATCGACTTTCTTAGCAGCCGATTTAGCTATGGATTCTATATATTTATTCCAATTGGGGTCTGTTGCTAGAATTAAGCCGAGGAGGCGAAGTGTTTTGCTTCTGTATATTTATATTTATTTTTTTCTTTCGTAAAAATAATCTGGTATAACTAGTTATCTCCCTTTAATACAGCCACATCGACAGATGGCCCAGGAGATAAAAACATTGGTTGGATCCAGTGATGTGTTCAATACCTGGATACAGTAGAGGTAAAAAGAAACGCTAGAGAGTTGAGTTTGAAAGAAGAAAACTGATACTGAGACACCTGGAAGAGGCATGATTAATGGAACTAGAACAATCTACCACGGTGAAAAAAAATCCAGGGTTCAGTTCTAAATGCCAATCAACTGAAGAAGGTCAGCGCGTACTAACGGCCAAAACATTGTGAATATGACAACAAAGATGAGAACAACAGTCCAAACAATTTAAATTGTATAAATAATTAAAATATAGAAAAATATATGATCAAGACTTTCATGTGGATGTCATTCATGGCCTCAAACCCGTGCAGAAATCTCTAAAATGTTCGCTATATACAACCTTTTCTCAGATCAATAGCTAAAAATTGTTATGAGTGAGTGAAGACTATGACCCTTGGAGAAGACATCACTTGTGTGTTGGTGCTAGAATTTCATAAAAACGAACTGTACCAAATAACAGAATTACGCTACTTGATGACTCTCAACAGCAGTAACAGCTAAAATGGATAGCACATTTAACTCGATGGAAAAATAATGACATAAACAAGATGTTGACATTCCATACCAGTTCAAAAAATGACTAGAACGCAAACCCTCATCAGAACTGGAAAGGGCTATAACAGTTACTGCACGTAGAAAAATCTACTTTTCCTGAAAATTTATTTAAGTTTTTTATTTTATAAATTTCACCCTGGCTCCTCGGCCAATGAATACTGGCAAATATTATTGTTATCATTAACGCTATATATTTTCATTGCACACATGAGAGCGTCGATGAAAGTACGTCCGTTTTGTTATAATACCCATCCAGTTGGCACCTATTATCAGGCCACCTTCGATCTCCAATAATTCACCTCGCCTTGCAATGACTTTGTTCACACTGATTCACGAGATATCAGAACAACTGATATAGTTGGTGGTGTCTCGAAGTAAGGTAGCGTTAAATAGTATTCTCCCAAGACTTTTGACTTGAGAGTGAATTTCGTTCTCCTAATACGTTCTAGGCACACTTTTCCTTTCAGAACGAACGAAAAAAGAAAATGCTAAGAAACAATTGACACAAACATCAGAGACAAACAAATAATATATTCGAATGTTTGCTCGTATGTGTCAAAAGTCGCGTAGCATGATATAGATAAAATTATTTTTATATTTTAAATACAAGTACACATTTTAACATCAGCCATAGCAAGAGGGGAAATATATTTTTCAAAATCATTTTTGGACAATAATACTTGATGGAAAAGAAAAAAATATTTGGGTGCTTGCTTTTATATTGGTACATTGTCTTTTTTATTTTTTCCGACTTATCTCATTTTTAATGTTCGTTTAAAGCTGCCTTTTGTCCACCTAACCACTTTAAAAAATGGAAAAAATCAAAGAGGAATATATATATATATATATTTACGCTCTCACACCCTGATTGAGCACTCTGGAAGAGTGAGAGACTTTGTAAAGATTAGCTACTCCGACATATACGCACCGCTCATTCAATAATGAACTGGAGCACTCTAGCTATTGGGCGTCTTTATACGCGCTAAAAACAGTGCCTTCTTCTACCGGACGCTCGTGGCCTACGGGTAGACTCGCCGACTTACGCCGATTCGGTCGGGTTTCAATCCTCTGTTAGGAAGCGATCGGAGTCTAACTGTACTGATGAGCTGCGAAACAGGTCTGTCTGCGAATGACTATAGTGTATATATATATATATATATATAAAAGTTGTTAGTGGTACACAAATGTATAAGTGCAAGAAATAAAGTAAGTTTGATACAGGTATTTTTAAAGTTGAACATTAAAAAAAAGACAATGAAAATGACCGACTGGTTTCAGCCCCATCAGGGTCAACTGGGAAATTATTTCATCTTTTTTAAAATATTAAAAAATGAGATGAAAGATTATAGAAAGGGGAAAGAAAGTGGGGGCAGGTGTAAACACTAGATAGTAATAATGTGTATTAAAATGCATTAAAATGCACTTGAAGTTTTTAGAAACATTATACATTAGATCAAGGAGGCCGTCTCTCTGTAAACAATGAGATTGTCTACTTGGACTGCACATTAATACTATCTAGTCCTTATTCTTTCTTCTTTTCCCCCTTTCTAAAATCTTTCATATCATTTTTTAAATATTATAAAAATAATGAAATGAATTTCTAGTTGAACCTGAGGAGGCTTGGGAGTGAAACCAGTCAAAACGCACCAAGAAATGCACCTCGAAACTATATGCCATGTATTTTTTACGACTTGTCACTCCCGTAGGTGGAATGAAAACATCAGGGGTGGTAATTCTAAAAATATTAATTATCAGCTAACTTCAATAAATGCTATGAATATTGTTCTGACGATGACATTAAAAAAACATTATCATCAGTGTTAAATTAATTTCTTAAGAAAATGTTGTAAAATGTTTATTGTAAATTAATAATCTTATAGCTGGAGATCTTCGAGGAAAGGTAATATTTATGATCTATTATAAGAATTTTCGCATCACAAATCATTGTAGACCAGGTCTAACACAATGAGAACTAGAAAATGCAAAAGACAAAGAAAATTAGAGCATACGCTCACTTCTTGCTATTCATGGATCGTTTTGTTCATGATAGTTATACTCACAAGAGTTGACCAAGCTAAAAAAGTTGAGAAGTTGTGAATTTCAAATTTCAGAACGATTTCTCGCACTTCAAACATTTTCCAACAAATTCTGAAGTTTTTTTCCAATACGCCATTGCACCTGCTTTTGGCTGCATTGGAAAAAGGTGTGGTCTGAGAGGGTGTCTTGCATAAAAGAAGAGTGATTTTTCATTACTGGATATTTCCTTAGGCCAACACACTAGTTCTCTCGGCCATTTCAACTGACCAGATCATCACGGATAAAGCGGAAAGATTTTCGTTATAATTTATCCGGGGTCGTCTCTGAAACTCCGGCTATTTGTCCGGTAACAGTCAGTACAAAACAAGTGGCTCATGCAAGAGGGTCAAGATGTTTCTTACCTCAAGTTTCAATTTCCTTTTGCTAAGAGGATGGCTTAATGGCGTGTCGCTTGTACTGAATGCCTACTGCTTAATAAGGATTCAGACCGTTTAATGTTGAGCCTTGAATTATTACTGATTCATAGATTTATACATAGATATGCAAGCATAAATAGAAATAAGCTATTCAGGGCGTCAGTAGGATAGTGAAAATGAAAGTTGACCAGAAGGTATTCTTTCCGAGAACGAACACTTTGTGTTAAGAGATAAATTTAGGTGACACATGGATGTTGCGTGGTTTTGAAGAAATAGGATAGGATCTATTACTTTATGCTTTGGTAAATGAAGTGCATATTCTTAAATATACCTTTGCTCTATTACAGAATTTTGAAGAGCCTGAAGGACGTCGGAGTTAGAAGAAATGTGACGCAGGCCAATACTGACGTAGTAGTGCAGACACAACATACAATGTTATATTTGCTTATTGCTATCATATAAAGAAACATAAAAACAATCACAAGTATACTCACACTATTCTTTCTTTCTATTATTATATCAGGGTTTTTATATACACACAAACAAACAGGCACGCATACACACATATATATATTTTTTTTCTTAATTAATATTTTAAATCCAAAAGGATGATCAGTTAGATAAATTACAAAAAACTGATCCTAATAAATATTAACTTCATTAATATTAAAATTGATCAAGGTGGAAGGCTTAATGCAAATATTATATTCTATTTACAGAGCTAAATATAAAAAATACAAAAATTTCGATATTTAAATCCGTTGAATAGCCATTTCACCGAGGAAATCCTAGGTTCGTAATTTTTTTACTCAAATTCAAATGACAACAGATTTTATACTGGTAGAAGTAAAAAAAAACATCCATCCACATGAAAATAAAATGGGGTGGGATTAACAATTCTTGAATTTAAGGAAGTAAAAGGGGAAACACAGACAGATACCTATGTCTCATATTAGAAGACATACCTCTCCTCCTTATCTGAGTTGAGAGTTTAAAAGTTAAATTTAGCCATGTTAGAGGAATAGAAGTGGTAGAGGGAACGGAAAGATAAAGGAAAAAAAAAAGAAAAAAGGGGAAGGGTTGGTTGACTGGGAAGTAAGCTAAGAAAAAATTATTCCCAAAGAAACAAAAGAAAAGAAAACTGCTACCATCAATATTGAAAAAACATTGAAAAATTTACCAAAGAGATTTAGTTTAAATAAATAATGACTGACACAATATATATATTAGCTAGGAATAAACGTAAATTACATGACATTTTTACTAAAGACTAAAAAACCAAGCGATTTCGTCCCAGGGCTTATCAAGGTTATTTCTGGGAATGGTAAGCATGTATATTAAAAGATGATAATGGGAGCGAGAAAAATGCAAGGAGAACTAGAGTCCAATGACATTCAAACCCAGTGACCAATCTCTCTGTTTGCAGAGAGAAGGCTTGCGGGATTTGATGTACAGTGATGCTAGCAGCTTTAGATGATATAAAGAGTGGGACCGTGGTAGAATAGTGAAACGGTCCACACTCAATTCACACTCACTCGACATACACATGGATTTTAGAAATAAACAACATACATCTCCTAGAATTTTGAATCCTGATGCTAGTAGTAGCCAACTAGTTAATACATCCGGGTCGTCCATTACACATCATGTTATTAATAGCAAGAGTTGTGTATGTGGATCTACCCTTATTCCTAGTTCTTATTAAGTTTTGTACGACGAAGAATTTGTTCATATATATATATATATATATATATATATATATATATATATATATATATATATATATATCAGAGTGTGGTATACATACCAACAAAAGTGAAGAAAAGAAAAAGAACAAAAAAGTCTAAGTGAATTCAGTTAAATATGCATATGAAAAAAATTCTAAAATAAAACTCTGAAAATTTCAGCACTCCTTGTTGATGTGCATGTTTTGTTGAACCAAGAAAACATATTTAGTCCGATGAAATCCTGAAGGATGAAACGACTCACTAGTAAACTTTTTCTACTTGTCATACAATTTCTCTAATAATTTCAGAGATCTTTTTTTTTATTATGGCCAAATTCAAAAGTGTTTAAGACACCGGAACTTCAATTCTTAGAGAGGGGAAAGAAAAAGAAAATCGTAGCAATAAGCAAGAAAAAAGGAAACGGGGAAAGAAAGAGAAAAAAAGGAAAAAAAAAATTGAAAACAATGAGACGGGGAGTGAAAAAAAGAAAGGAAAGGGTTTTCTGTTTCACCCCCACTTCCTTTCCTGCGATACGCTTACTTCTGATATCTTTACACATATATGCATAATTTTTTAAATGTCCCTTTCACTAATATATATATATATATATATATATATATATATATATATATATAAATGACTGCCCAATGTCAAAGTCGACAGACCTAAATATAATATAATAATAATATAAATACTAAAATTCGGTGTTTAATGTAAAAATGATCAGATATATATATATATCTTTCCACCCTCGAAAACAGCGTTTCAGCATGCTTGCATTCTAACATACTCTTCCCTTTCTTTTTTTCACTTCCCTTTCCACTTTTCTTTCTATTTTTTCTCCGCTTCTTTTTCTCCCTTGCATATTGCTACGATGTTTTTTTCCTTTCCCCTCTCCAAGAAGTGACCTTCTGGTGAATTTTTCCATAATAATATGATCGCTGATGAAGTAAATTTATGTCGCTGAAATGATCATTCGATATATGTAACTATCGAAGTTATATATATATATATATATATATATATATAAAATTCGTGATAGGTGCCGTCTATGTCTATTGGAGAAGATCCTGATTTTGAAGTATCCTCATCAGGACTTACTTTTGAATCTTAGAAAGGAATTCATCAATAAGTGCCGTCATAGGGCGGATTTTAAATTTTAAATTTAAATTTTTAAATTTTTTAAATTTTTTCTTTTTTCTTTTT
>JBBBDQ010000989.1:62500-102500 GCA_037127315.1 Ascarosepion bandense
AACTCATCATATTAATACCTTGTAGGAACCTCGGTGATGTTTATCAAATTGGCCTTGTGCCAAACACAACTGAAGTCATCACAATTCAAAATAACAGATGCTTGATTGAATAAAAGTGTTTTGTTTGGAAAGTAAGTGAAATTTTATTAACTGAACAGAATTTGTAAGAAGAAATGTTCCAAGAGAAAGAAGTTAAATATTCAAGAGAAATAGTAGTAATCAGCAAAATGTGTGTATGATTAACAGGTTATTAATAAAGTCTGTGTTACTTCCCTTTTTTATATCCATACACAGGAAGTTAAAAAAAAGGGGGAGGGGGGTTAAGAAAGAAAATTTAGAATTATCCATTTGGCAAAAAGTACTAACAATAATATGAAATACGTCATTTCTTTTAAAAAAATGGGGTCGCCTAATAATTATGGCCGGTAGGGTATATATATATATATATATATATATATATATATACAGTACTATGCAAAAGTATGAGGACAATAACTATTTCATCTTTTATGAGGCATCAAAATAAAGTTTAAAATCACCCCTGTTCTAACACTTTTACACACTACCGGTATTGTGCACAAATATTAGGACAGGGGTGATTTTCCTAAAAACTTCACTAAAATTCAAATGGAGGTTGAAGAGCCAAGTAAATTGCTAATAAATATTGAGTATTTAAAACTATGCGTAAAAGAAATGTATTAAAAAGAAGTTATGCTTAATTTTTCCTATTTTCTATTAAACAAGTTATTTTGAAACTACTCATTATTCTTTTATCCTTGGATATGACTGACTTTTTTCTTATTCCCTACTCTCGAATTGATAAATCTAATGTTACTTCACAAGATACACTTTGGGACACACTTCAATGAATCTAATGGTATTTTCTTGGCAGAAGATACCATAGATACATTGAAGCAGCGGGTGATGTAAATGCCTGACAGAATGAAGGCTGTGATCAAAGCAAAAGCCTATTATACTAAATATTAAATTTATTTTGTAATAAGTATTTATTTCTTGTTAAAGCATTTGTTGAGTAAATCAAATAAAATTACTTTAATTAAATTGTTTATTTTCTGTCAATATACCTCATAAAAGATAACATAGTTCTTATCCTAATAGTTTTGCCCAGTACTATATATATATATATATATATATAGATATATATATATAGATATATATATTAATCGTATCACTCCGAGCAAGGCGGTAATGCCACTGATGTGCAGGGGACTACGTAATAGTGAAAAGATTGGAAAAGTGAAAGCCGGAAACCACATCCTAAACAGGGAACAAGAGATGAGCCTCTTAACCTGTTCAATAGACGTGGGTGGAGTGTGAACCGAGCGATAGATAGATCTATCTACTCCAATTGAATAAAAAAGAAAAAAGTGAGAAGATTGGAAAAGAGAAATTCGGAAGCCACATCCTAAACAGGGAACAAGGGATGAACCTCTTAACCTGTTCAATAGACGTGGGTGGAGTGTGAACCGGATATGTTTGTATAATAAAATTATATATATATATATATATATATATATATATATATATATATATATATATATATATATACCATCAACCTTGCAAATGAAGTATCTAAAAAAAATTTTAAATAGAAAGATGCCCACGCAATTTCCAATCTTGTGTGACACGTGGGATATTTGAAAGTACTCTGTTTTTCAAAACAAAACAAAAAATGACGTTATAGTCAAAACATGAGTAAAAAATAACAACGGAAACATAACACCCTTGAGAATGGCAAGGAAAGTGGCCGAAAGCTCTACGAAAAATCATAACCGACCATTTTTATATTCCTTATCACCACCAATTTAAGTTCTTTTATGTTAGATTATTCGTGTTCTTAAACGCTATAATTTGTAGTTTCTCCTCAATGTACAGATTGTAATTTTTTCCTTAATAACGAGCAAACTCAGTAATAATAATAATAATAATAATAATAATAATAATATTAAAGTAGCCAATGTACGTAGGTACATTATTCGTAATAACCGACTAACAGAGGCTGAAATCAATGAAATTAAAAGAATTTTAACAAGAAGAGACGAATCAACAAATTATGAAAAGAAACCGGAATCAGAAATAAAAAGTAATAACATCAAACAAGCCACAGGTCATAATGTAGAAACCGTGAAACACGCAAATCACTGCGAAGATAATGCTGTAAATAACAAAGTGCTGGAAAGGTGTGATCTGAGTCAGTTAAAAGACAAAAATAAAACGAGTTCAGAACACATCGAAGATAATTATTTGACGGAAAATAAGAACAATATACAGGAAGCCAAGATAGAAATAAAAAACCATCTAAGTCAAATACAAAATATTACAATGGAGGAACGTGAACAGCTCCCAAAATTACTACCAACAAAACATAACCTCCGTACTATTAAACTCTACAATGCAGCACTGAAATCAATACTGGATGAAAACCCTCATTCAAATCTTAACGAAATAATATATGCATCAGCAACAGCAGCAACAAAAAAATTAAATATCAAAATAAAAACAAGGCAGTCTAGTAGACGTGAAGTTCCACCTTGGAAAAGAAAAATAGAAAAAGAAATAGAACAACTTAGAAGTGAATTATCAATATTGGATGAACTGAGTAGAGGAATAAATGTAAGAACTAGGAAAAGCAGAAGAGCCGTAAAAAAATATAACATCAAGAATGAAAATGACGTCTTATCAAATAAAGAAAAAATAAAGCAAAAAATCCAACTGAAGGCTCAACGAATAAGACGCTATGAAAAAAGAGCAAGATTTTACAGAGAAAACAAGATTTTTCAGACTGATACAAAGAGATTTTACAGGGAAATAGGTAAAAAAAGAATTGAAGTGACAGTACCCCCCCAGAATGGAAGAAGTCACACAGTTCTGGGAAAAGATATGGGCTTGCCCTAAAGAACTTAGCAAGGAAGTACATTGGATTACGCAAGAGACAGAACGAATAAAAAATAAACCCGAACAGACATGGTCTGGAATTACAGAAGATGATGTTAAATATGCACAAAAAAAAAAAAACACACAATTGGAAATTCCCAGGCATAGATAAAATTCCTAACTTTTGGCTATATTATTTAAGCGCATCACATAAAAAACTAGCCAAAGAACTTCAAGAAATGGTTGACGATCCCACTAAAATTCCTGCATGGTTGTCAAAAGGAATTACATTTCTTCTACCCAAGAATGGTGACGCAAAATATCCGAAAAACTACAGACCAATTACATGTCTTCCGACAACATATAAACTATTAACATCTATTTTAACAAAGCAGACATATTTATTCTTAGAAAGAAATGACATGTTACCGCTTGAACAAAAAGGGTGCAAACGTGGCTGTTATGGTTGTAAAGACCAATTGCTGATTAACAAAAGAATCCTGGAAAACTGCTACAGTACAAAGAAAAATCTTAGTACAGCCTGGATAGACAATCGAAAGGCATTCGATAGTGTGCCACATGACTGGATTTTAAAGACTTTAAATATATACAGGATATCACCCGTCATCATCAATTTCATCAAACAGTGCATGTCTATATGGAAAACAACCCTTTACCTCAATCATATAAATGGAACCTATAAGTCTGATGAAATAAACATCAAAAGAGGTATATTTCAAGGTGATTCTTTATCTCCCTTACTATTCTACATATCATTAATAGCACTAACCAGTCAACTTAATAAGACAGAATGTGGTTATAAAATAAGACAAAAGAAAATAAGCCATCTATTTTACATGGATGACTTGAAGTTATATGCTAAGAATGATAATGAACTGGAAGGTCTTCTGCAAACTGTAAAATGCTTCAGCGAAGACATTGGAATGAAATTTAATTTGAATAAATGTGCTAAAGCTACAGTTTTACGTGGATCAATACAAGAAACATCCTCAATTAGCCTAGACACTGCTGTAACAATAAAAGAATTGAAACCAGAAGAAGCTTATAAATACCTAGGTGTAAATGAGAGCGAAAACATTCACCATAAAAAAATGAAAGAAATAGTGCGTAAAGAGTACTATAGAAGGCTACGAATGATATTAAAAACTGAATTAAATTCACAGAACAGAGTTATGGCCATTAATAGCCTTGCAATCCCAGTTGTCCAATATAGCTTTAACATCTTAAACTGGACTCTAAACGACATCAGGCGAATGGATGCTAAAACAAGAAAGCTTCTTTCTAAGCATAAGATGCATCATCCAAAGGCTGATGTAGACCGTCTATACATACCCCGTAAAGAAGGTGGAAGAGGTCTTATTCAGCTGGAATTGTCATACAAGACAACAACTATTGGCTTACTAACATACATAGAAACAACAAAGGATTGGATGTTACAATTAGTAAGGCAACATGAAGAATGAAAGAAAAAATATTCAATAATAAAAGAAGGCAGTAAATTCAAACAAGATTTACAGCTAGTAGATTCTGTAGAAAAGCAGAACGGAAGCCAAGAGCCGACTATTGCGGCAAAGAATATGAAAATGAAAGCCAAAGATAAAGCTCTTGAACAGATGAAACAGCGCTGGCAAGACAAACCTCTGCATGGCCAATATCCAGTACGTGCCAATAAATCCAATGTTGACAAAGTTAATACTCATCGATGGTTACGTGCATCTGGATTAAAGCCCGAAACTGAAGGCTTTATTCTTGCAGCAGAAGACCAAAGTCTTTTCACGAGAAACTTTCAGGCAAATATTATGCATAATAATATGGATCCAAAATGCAGGTTTTGTGATAAACACCAAGAAACAATAGACCACCTAATCTCAGGCTGTTCTGTGCTTGCCCCAAATGAATATAAAAATCGCCACGATAGAGTTGGGCAATATTTACATTGGGCAATATGCAATCATTATGGAAAAGCTGTAGGCAAACACTGGTATGAACATCACCCAGCACCGGTTACAGAAATAGAAGATGTAACCATTCTATGGGATTACACCATCTACACAGACAGAAAAATTGAAGCAAACAGGCCAGACATTATTGTTAAAAACCAGAAGGAGAAAACTTGTCTATTAATTGATATGGCTTGTCCAGCGGATTGTAACATAGCAATCAAGGAATTTGAAAAACTGTAAAAATATAAAGACCTGGAAATTGAAATAGAAAAAATGTGGAAATTGAAAACAAGAGTTGTGCCAGTGATAGTAGGTGCACTTGGAATGATAAAAAATGGGACAAAATTGAAAGAATCCCTGGAAAAATGGAACAAAATTGAAAGAATCCCTGGAAACCCCAACTTAAGAGATATACAAAAAATTGTCTTATTAAGTACAGCCCACACACTAAGGAAAACTTTATCTATGTAATGCTGGAGATGATAGGGAAGATAGAAAAACATGAAATGGAGTCATGACAACACGCCACGACCTGCCTTAGGTCTCCCCGCAGACTTGGTTGGTAGTGAGACCAAAGCAGAAATCGAAATATGATGAAAAATGACATAATAATAATAATAGTAAGAAGAAGAAGAAGAAGAAGAAGAAGAAGAAGAAGAAGAAGAAGAAGAAGAAGAAATCAATGAAATTATCTTGAACTTCCTTATAAGAGATACTGTCTTTTAATTTCTGGGAAACAATGTGGTGAAGGGGCTCTATCGAATGTAAGAGAAGCAGGTGGTAACTTTGAGGAGACCACTAAATGAGCTTGTGTAAATGGATAGTAGGACAAAAAAAAAATTAAAAGAATTAAAGTTTTGTAGAGCAGCAAAGACAAGATGTTATGGAGAGCCATAAGCAACCACGTCCTAAAGGGTACCTGGACATAAAAGAAGAAGAATTGCATTTACAGTGTCAAGCGAAAATAATAAAGTTTGAAACGTCATTCTAGATAACAATAACTTGGCATCAAATAGCTACACACTGTGTGATACTTAGCTTTTGTGCGCGCGCGCGCACACACACACACACACACACACACACACACACACACACACACACACACACACAATGCTATCAATTATACCATGTTGAATGAAATTAGAAACAAGTTTTAATATTATTATTTTACTGTTTTTATCTATCTATCTATCTATCTATCTATCTATCTATCTATCTATCTTATTATTATTATTATTATTATTGTTGTTGTTGTTGTTGTTATTATTGCAGGCCCTTCGAATGAAATAGTCTGGGTAGATGCAATTCTTCCCCCAAGTTCCAATTCATCTAATCTCATTTCTTATGATTTTGGCAGGGTTTTAAATTCACCAACGAGCAGGACATGGTTCTAAACTTGATATTCTATAGTTTCCTCAGCTCCTGGCCAATATCATGGATTTTTTCCGCTTTTGCTTTCTTTCAGAATCGCTTTCTATTCCGTGACGCATCCACGCCTACAACATGGCAAATTCTCTTTCAAATTTGTTCTGTCAGACTCGGTTTCTGCGATTGGTTGAGATATCTTGTAAATTTTATTGTGAAGGACAACATCTAATTTGTTCTTAAATTTTGTTTTACATGCTCGGGCCCAAACCGCTTGCTGTTTCCAGGGTATAACTGCCTCTAGTCTGCTGTCTTAAACTATATATTCAATTAATACATTACAGTCAATGAGTGTCCAAACCAGTAGTAACAGGTTATTGTTACATTGGAGAATTGATAGCATTTGTTAATATTCTGCGTGTTTGCATACCTCTCTCTTAACGATTGTCAACTTCAAGTTCAACGGCTTACGTTCCATTAATACCGTTTAGGAATCAATTTCTTCCCCCCTCGACTATCGGTGAAATTGGACGGTAGAGTGATCTATTTAGCTTTTGTAGAGCGGAAGGATTCCTCAACGGCTAAATGTTCGTGATCAAGGTGAGCCACCTAATTGGAAGATATCGGCTGTGGTCTAAACTAGAGAGGGATGGGACTCTCCAGATTAAAATGACTAAGACAACATGATGAGCACAACAAAGAATCATTCACGGAGACCAAGGCTTAGGCATATGACCACTTGCTGGGTTAAGGGCGGAGCCATGCTAAGCCAAGCCAAGCCACTGGCAACCATTTTAATACAAGGACAAACCGTGAAAAGGTCAACTGGAGAACAGTCTTAGCAATTCGAATTTACCAATATTGACTGTAAAACAAACCGTAGAGAACTACCATCACATATGATACTTAAGAAGGAAAACTAACAACACTATAGTAAATGTCAGCTAAAGCCTGCACCATAGTTTATGTTAAATAGATTGCTAAATAATAATAAACAATGATAATTTTGTAAAAGACGGCATCATTTAAAAATCTGTTGTTCCGTTTAAAATGAATCGACGGGAGATATAAATAAAGACAATACGCTTTGAAACACAAATATGGTGCTTAATGATTTTTCGTATAGCAAACTCGTCCTCTTTATAATGAATGCGCATCTGGTTTTCGTAAAATATGTTGATGTTTTGATGTGTCGCATTTTTATTACTGGTGTCTTGTATTTTTTCTAAGAATAATTTTATTTGTTTATCTATGATGTTGTTAGAAAAATTATTGTTGATTAATGTTTGTTTTATGTGTTTTACTCCACTCAAAAATATTCTTTGTAAGAAAAAATTTGATATGCTTTATTTATGATGTTGTTTATCACTGACTAGCAGTGTAGCCCGGCGTTGCTCGGGTGTAATGAAAGCATTAAAACTAATCCATGGTCCTGGAACTCAGACTCTTTGGATGTTGGCACAAAAAACTAAAAAGCTAGAGTTGTTTCCAGTTAAAGCGAAACCGTAGACTGAAAGAAAAATGAATGGATGTAAGTCAAATTTTGATTTCCTGGTATCGATATCAAATAAGTTTTTGTCGTTGTAAACTGAATTTTGAAGGCTAAAAATGTCCTCTGAGTAAATGGTAGCATGGCTGAGACTAAGAACTACAATTATACCTACTTAGAGCCAAACCCGAAGCAAAAACTAAAATAAAAGGGCTGAAAAAATACAGACATACAGGCAGATAAACAGACACACACAAAGATATTGCCTTATATATATATATATATATATATATATATATATATATATATATATATATTATCAATTTTCTGCACTATTGTAAAAACTGCAACCTTGAAACTTCTGAATATCGTTTCTTATGTCTTTGTCTATGAGTTTATCAAATTTGATTAAAATCGGACTACTCCTTCTATAACCCGATTTTTTCGATTATCGATTTTCGATATTTATCGGGGGTACCTCGGCAGAAAACCTAGCTAAGAACACTCGCAGACACGTATAGTACAACTGTATAAATTTTCAAGAAAATCGGTTCGGCCGTTTCGGAGTCTATAGGTAACGGACACACACACACACACACAGACACACACACAGACACACACAGACAAGGTTCCATTTATAAATAAGTTTAGATATTTTATATCTTTCCGGGCATTGACTAGCATAGTTTAGAAGACAAGAGTTGGTGTTTTTTTAAAAAATATATATGTATATATATATACGGGGTGTTGATGAATACTTTGAATTTTAATTAAATACCCACGTCAAGAAATGTGATATTTCTTTATACGAGTGTGACACTATCTCAAGCGGTGATGCTTTCCCTTTTCCCGCGGGGATACTTTCCTTTGGTTGTTTTAAAACAACGGAGAAAGAAATTGATATTGGTGACATTATTAGTGTTTTATTGCGTCACGCGATGTGAGCTTAAGGAAAAAATAATAATTTTAGTACCATCAAGTGCTTCTAAAAGCACGGAACTATAAAATAAAGTTATTTTGAATAAATATAAATTTCTCGTCTTTCATGATTTTCGCCTCTTTTATGTTCAATATGGATTTCTCTTAGATCTGAAGTGTATTCCACTAATCTGAAGAAGCGTTGACAAAACGAGTGTCAGAGTGATTTGATAAGGTCACCCAAGGTCAGGGCCGCTGGTGAGTACATTCGGGTCCGTGCGAATCTAAAATAGAATCAAGCCCCGATGAGAGTTGGTAAAATCTTATTCGTTGAGCTAAAGACATCCGCAAATCGAGTGGGCGAAGACCTATTTTCATTGGCCGAAGACTTTTTGGTTTCTTTCTGAAATTCTTGTTGCTGCAATTTCGCCGTGAATCGATTTCCTTCTCGTTTCATATTGGTTATTGTTTTAGTCTAATTACGGGAAGGCACAGGGAATGGCAGGGTAGGCGGTAGACGATAGAAAACACTGACCGTCCGGGGATTTGAGGAACTTATTGGGGGGACCATGGGTGCTGAGCTATCGGGAAGATGCGAAAGAGCTAAGAAATTGGTTAGCGGCCATAGAGAAAAGTCAGCTGATATATGAGCTGACGGAAAAAGAAACGGTGTGCGTGGCGTACCACACCGCGACAGGAGAGCCATCGGACTTTACTGGCCAACTCCTGGAAGAGGACCCTCATGTGACCTGGGAAAACTTAAGGCGCTGCTGGTTTAGGAATACGCCGATGAAGTTACAGCCTTGGAGGCCATGAGAGGCCTCATGGGGCTGGCCCAGGAAAGGGATGAGGGGGTGGAAGGATTAGGTAAAAGGGAGGAAAAATTGGCTTCTTTGGCCTACCCGGTAGAGGTCAGAAAGCATGCGGCCATCTAGGTTCAATTGAAGGATCTATATGTCGGCGCGCTTCGAGACTCGCGCGTCCGACATGATGTGCTGAAGCGGGGGCGGTTGGGCTGGCGGCAGCGGTGGCACTGGCAAAAAAGAGCCAGAGGGTCTGGAGAAAGGTAGAGAGCGGGGGAACGCAGGACCCAGGGGGAACCCCAGGCGTTCGAGAAAATTTAGAAGGGGGCGAAGAGGAATTTATAAAGACGAAGGGCCCCGGAGACGCGATTTCAGAAAACCCCCGCCAGGTAGATATGGCCTAGTGTGCTGGCACTGCCAGCATAGAGATCACTGTGTGACAGAATGTTCCACAAGGTGCGGGCTACCTCCAGTGCACAAGCAAGAACGAGGCGGTGATAGAGGGCATATGGCGAGAAGGGAAGCCTCCCCCATGCCAAAAGTGAAGATGAAACTTCGTGAATTTAACCAG
This sequence comes from Ascarosepion bandense, assembly GCA_037127315.1. Lineage (NCBI taxonomy): Eukaryota > Metazoa > Mollusca > Cephalopoda > Sepiida > Sepiidae > Ascarosepion > Ascarosepion bandense. Next base: position 72,506 of record JBBBDQ010000989.1, read on the forward strand.
AAAAATGAAGTAAGGCCGGCCCGAGAAAAAGAGGCAGGGTGGCATGTGCGAATAAAAACCCATTGCATTGTTGGAGCTGCGGGCAGATGGGTCATTTTGCGAAGAAATGTCCAAGAAGGTGTTGGTTTTGTGGGAAACCAGGACACCTGAAGAGAAGCTGCCTATCTAGAGACAGAAGAAGAAGCAGAAATAGAAAATCTCGATATGGGGATAGAGGTCAGAAGGGTCCTCGTAGAGCTATTAGCGAGGGACTGCTACTGCAAGTACCCACGAAAGGGGGGACAGAAAAACCGCCCTGCAAAAAAAGAAGAGCAAAGGCCCTTCCCTTGTTGACACAGGAGAGAGAGAGCTCTCTTGTGAGACAGTGGTAGGAGGTCCAATGGTGAAGGCCTTTGTAGACACGGGGGCGTCTATATCGTTATTGAGGGAGGAAGAATACAGAAAACTGAAAAATCAAGGGAGAATGAGAAGGCCGGATATAGAAATTACACAGGCTGATGGTGGTTCCATGAAAATCATGGGTATGGCGGCAACACTTCCGATAAGAGTAGGAGGGACGCAGACCCTCCAGAAATTTTACATTACCCCAGGACTATGTGCAGAGGCGATCTTGGGAGAAGATTGGCTACATAGAAATAAGGCTAGAATTGAGTTTAACCCCGCGGTGTTGGTGGTGAACGGTGAAAAGATGCCATTGGGAGGCTTCCCCCACAGGGGTATAACAGTAGTGGCAGAAGAGGATATAGAGTTACCCCCCAGAACTGCAGTAACTGGCAGAGGGAGGTTAACAACAAAGAAAAGAGTAAAGAAGGTGATATTACAGTTAGTTCCTATAGAGGAAAGTAGATCTGAAGAGAGCGAGGCGGTCATGTGTGAGACAGTGGTAACTGCGGCAGAAATAGTGCCCATGTTATTAGTGAACGAAGCCCCTAAGACCATTAAAGTAAGGAAAGTGGTAGGTAGAGCCTTACCCTTAAGTACCAGACAGCAGATAAAGCTAGACAAAAAGGAGAGGGAAGGTCCAATGAGAGTAGATGACATATCAGACGAAGAAATATTAGCGCCCAAAGAATTTAAGACTAGAGCAAAGAGCCTGTTCCGAGCCAATCGTGATGTGATGGCTAACTCAGACAAAGAATTAGACCAAACTGATAAGGTAAAGATGAAAATAGACACAGCTGATCACCCTCCCATTAAATTAAGGCTTTATAGAACTCCTATTCATAAAAGGCCCCTAGTGGAGAAAGCAGTGAGAGACATGCAGGAGAAAGGCATGATAGAGAGATCAAAGTCTCCCTGGAGCTTCCCTATAGTAATAGTAGATAAGAAAGATGGTGGGCATATATTCTGCGTAGATTTTAGAAAACTGAACGCCATTTCTAAGCCATTGGCAGTACCTTTACCACTAATAGATGCCATTTTGGCTCTGCTGGGAAAAGCAAAATTCTTTTCCAAATTAGATTTGAGATCGGGTTATTGGCAGGTGGCCCTTGATGAGGCTAATAAAGAAAAGGCTGCATTTGCGTGCCACACAGGCCTGTTTCAATTCAAAGTCATGCCATTTGGCCTGGCCAACGCTCCTGGAATTTTCCAGCAACTAATGTCAATAGTGCTGGGGGGAATGGAGAATTTTGCTATGGCTTACTTGGACAATATTCTGGTGTTCTCAGAGACCCTAGAACAGCATTTTGACCACTTGAGACAAGTGTTTGGTCGACTGAGAGAGCACGGGTTGAAGTTAAAACTGCCAAAGTATCAATTCCTGAGTAATGAAAGCAAGTACTTAGGATTTATAATAAGTGACAAGGGAATCAAACCTAATATGGATAAGGTAAAAGTGATAAGAGAAATGTTAGAGCCCCAAACAGTAAGGCAGGTGAGAGGATTTATAGGGGCCATATGATATTATAGGCGCTTTATACCGGCATTTTCTCGTATAGCAACTCCCTTAATAGCGTTGAGCAAAAAGTACGCAAGATTCAAGTGGACAGAGGACTGCAAAAGAGCCTTTAATGCGTTAAAAGAGCAGCTGACGGCTGTACCCCTGCTGACGTAACCTGATCTGAGCAAGCCCATGGTACTGTACACGGATGCTAGTGAGCAATGTGTGGGAGCGGTCCTTACCCAACCCTGTCCCGATAAGGAGGGTCTAATACCTGGCATACCAGAAGTACCGATATACTTCTTGTCTCATAAACTCTCAGAAACACAGCAGAGATGGCCGGTGATAGAAAGAGAGGCATATGCTATTGTATACGCCCTTCAAAAGCTAGATTACTATCTCAGCGGGGCGGCGTTTACTATAAAATCTGACATAAGCCTCTTCAGTATTTGCTGGACACAGATTGGGCAAATAAGAAAATCCAGCAGTGGGCGCTAAAATTAAGCGGGTACAATTGTAAAATCGAGTATCTGGCAGGGAAGGATAACACCTGTGCAGATTTGCTCTCCAGAATACCCGAGAATCTGGAAGAAGAGTCCATAACTGTAGAGCCAGGGGTAGATGATAGGGCATACCAAATAGGAGTGATTAACTCCCATACACTAAAAGACCGCCCTGTGTTGGAAACAGAGGTAAAGGAAACCTTACAACCGAGAAAAGATCCCCAGTGGACAGAACAGGTTGAGGAACAGCAGATGGATAAGGAAATAGCAGCCCTTAGAAGAAAAGTAGAAGCAGAGGAAACCTCTAGACATGTGATACAGGAAGGAAAACTATATTATCTCTCGGGTAGGGATGAAGAAAGCCGATCCAGATTATATATACCCAAAATTCTAAGGCCAAAAATATTGGAACACTGTCATGAGAAGCTGGGCCACATGGGAATCAATAAGACCCATGAATTGATAAGCAGAAACTACTATTGGCCCAAACTATACCGGGAAGTTACCGGCTACGTTAATAGCTGTGCGGTATGCCAGATGCAGAGTAGAAAACAGGAGTTGGCACCGCTGGAAGGGATGGATGTACCAAATTATCCCTTTGAGAAAATTAGTATGGATGTCTCAGGACCATACGAACAGATCCCTAAAGGCAACCCCTATATAGTGAGTTTTGTAGACTGGTTGACCAATTGGGTAGAGGTCTTCCCCGTACCCGATAAGAAAGCTAAAACGGTAGCCGACTTGATCATGGGTGAAATTTTTCCCAGGTATGGTGCCTCTATGTGCCTGGTAACGGATAATAGGCCTGAAAATGTAAATTATGTGATGAGAGAGGTAGCAGAGAGCCTGAATATGACGCATATAACAACTTCCCCCTACCACCCCCAGAGCAACGCCAAGGTAGAAAGGTTCCATAGGACCCTGGGGGACGTTTTAGCAAAATTAGCCAGAGACAATGTTGAGAATTGGGATTTGTATCTGTCCCAGGATGTATCTTGGATGTGCGTTGTGGTAAAGTGGATATCGGCTCGGAACGAGAAACCAGGGAGCCGAGTTTGAATTCCAGTTGAATCCATTGTATTCACTTACGCGCAAATACCCTCGGGAAAGGTATTAATCCGTCTCTTCCTTCCAGTTATGGGTTAAATAGCAGGACAGATTGGGTTCTATAGCCTTGTTCGGCAACCCGTCTACCGCAGAAAGCAATGACAACCTACTGCGGGATAATCATCTGCCCAGTCAGTCATGTCTCTTTCGAGACATGATCGCCCAAGCGTGTATCACGTATGGCACTTAACTACTGACTGACAGATCTGACCCAGGCTCTTGCGGCGGTAAGGTTTACAGTCAGTGATACGACTAATTACTCATCATATTATATGCTGTTTGGCAGGGATGTGATCCTGTCGATAGATAACCTATTGAAGCCTCGTAGGAAGTATATGGGGTGGGGGAGACCATCATCAGCTGGTGATAGAACAACAGCATAAGTTGTTCGTGTAGGCCAGAAGGCGAATAAATAGAGCCCAAAAGAGAAGAAATGACAGGGTGAATCACAATAGAAAGCGGGTGGAATTTAAGAGTGGAGATCCCGTGTACTACAAGGTTCATTTAAGGGGAGGAAAGCTTGACAGAAGATGGGAACCGTACTACAGAGTGGTAGAGCAGACTAGTCCAGTGTCATATGTGATTTGGGATCAGGTGGCTGATCGAACGAAGAGAGCACATGCCAATGATTTGAAGTTAGCTGAGATTGCTAGTTTGGAAAGGAGTGAGCCAAAAGCCGAGAAGAGAAAACTAAGGAAGGCAACCATTGTGGAGCTAGAAGAATCAGACTCAGACAATAATTCTGAGAGTGAGTGGGAAGAGGGTGATGAAGTACTCCTCTCCTAGCTCCGGGAAAGATGGGAAGAGGAAAAAGAATCAAAAGGTGAATCAAGTGAATGGGAGGAGAAGGATGAAATACCCCTCTCCCAGCTACGAGAAAGATGGGAAGAGGAAAAAGAATCAAACGGTGAATCAAGTGAATGGGAGGAGAAGGATGAAATACCCCTCTCCCAGCTACGAGAAAGATGGGAAGAGGAAAAAGAATCAAACGGTGAATCAAGTGAATGGGAGGAGAAGGATGAAATACCCCTCTCCCAGCTACGAGAAAGATGGGAAGAGGAAAAAGAATCAAACGGTGAATCAAGTGAATGGGAGGAGAAGGATGAAATACCCCTCTCCCAGCTACGAGAAAGATGGGAAGAAGAAAAAGAATCAAACGGTGAATCAAGTGAATGGGAGGAGAAGGGTGAAATACCCCTCTCCCAGCTACGAGAAAGATGGGAAGAGGAAAAAGAATCAAACGGTGAATCAAGTGAATGGGAGGAGAAGGATGAAATACCCCTCTCCCAGCTACGAGAAAGATGGGAAGAGGAAAAAGAATCAAACGGTGAATCAAGTGAATGGGAGGAGAAGGATGAAATACCCCTCTCCCAGCTACGAGAAAGATAGGAAGAGGAAAAGGAATCAAACGGTGAATCAAGTGAATGGGAGGAGAAGGATGAAATACACCTCTCCCAACTACGAGAAAGATAGGAAGAGGAAAAGGAATCAAAAGGCGAATCAAGTGAATGGGAGGAGAAGGATGAAATACCCCTCTCCCAGCTACGAGAAAGATGGGAAGAGGAAAAAGAATCAAACGGTGAATCAAGTGAATGGGAGGAGAAGGATGAAATACCCCTCTCCCAGCTACGAGAAAGATGGGAAGAGGAAAAAGAGTCAAACGGTGAATCAAGTGAATGGGAGGAGAAGGATGAAATACCCCTCTCCCAGCTACGAGAAAGATGGGAAGAGGAAAAAGAATCAAACGGTGAATCAAGTGAATGGGAGGAGAAGGATGAAATACCCCTCTCCCAGCTACGAGAAAGATGGGAAGAGGAAAAAGAATCAAACGGTGAATCAAGTGAATGGGAGGAGAAGGATGAAATACCCCTCTCCCAGCTACGAGAAATATAGGAAGAGGAAAAGGAATCAAACGGTGAATCAAGTGAATGGGAGGAGAAGGATGAAATACCCCTCTCCCAGCTACGAGAAAGATAGGAAGAGGAAAAGGAATCAAAAGGCGAATCAAGTGAATGGGAGGAGAAGGATGAAATACACCTCTCCCAGCTACGAGAAAGATAGGAAGAGGAAAAGGAATCAAAAGGCGAATCAAGTGAATGGGAGGAGAAGGATGAAATACCCCTCTCCCAGCTACGAGAAAGATGGGAAGAAGAAAAAGAATCAAACGGTGAATCAAGTGAATGGGAGGAGAAGGATGAAATACCCCTCTCCCAGCTACGAGAAAGATGGGAAGAGGAAAAAGAATCAAACGGTGAATCAAGTGAATGGGAGGAGAAGGATGAAATACCCCTCTCCCAGCTACGAGAAAGATGGGAAGAGGAAAAAGAATCAAACGGTGAATCAAGTGAATGGGAGGAGAAGGATGAAATACCCCTCTCCCAGCTACGAGAAAGATGGGAAGAGGAAAAAGAATCAAACGGTGAATCAAGTGAATGGGAGGAGAAGGATGAAATACCCCTCTCCCAGCTACGAGAAAGATGGGAAGAGGAAAAGGAATCAAACGGTGAATCAAGTGAATGGGAGGAAAAGGATGAAATACCCCTCTCCCAGCTACGAGAAAGATGGGAAGAGGAAAAAAATCAAACGGTGAATCAAGTGAATGGGAGGAGAAGGATGAAATACCCCTCTCCCAGCTACGAGAAAGATAGGAAGAGGAAAAGGAATCAAACGGTGAATCAAGTGAATGGGAGGAGAAGGATGAAATACCCCTCTCCCAGCTACGAGAAAGATAGGAAGAGGAAAAGGAATCAAAAGGCGAATCAAGTGAATGGGAGGAGAAGGATGAAATACCCCTCTCCCAGCTACGAGATGATTGGAGAAATAGAAAGGTAGTAGATTCCCAACCGATAGAAAACAAGGGGACCCAGAATTCACAGTCAGAACTGCTCGAAGAACAGAGAGCACAATTGCCTGAAGAAAAAGAGAAGAACCCCTCCTCTTCGCAGACCTCGAGACAATTAGAGGAGTCCGGGATAGAACCAGAATAATTCCTTAAACAACGATTGAGAAGAACACAAACACCCAAATCTCAGTAGGGTATGGGGGAGAGAGGAAGGCCATGTTTGGAGAAGATGTGTGGGCGGACGGCATGTCCCGGTGAGACTAAGATCGTTCGGCGATGCCGCTGACTGGCCAGCAGCGGTACCGCCGGGAGGCGCAACCACTGTGGCATGGGCGATGTCCACTTGTCTGAAACAAATGCCCTACGGACGATTAATTACCGATAAGGGGGGAAACAATTAAGTGAGGAGTTAAGACTGATGAATTATCAAGAAGTAAAACAGGGGTTTTGTTGCCCTTAACAGGAATGGCCCCGTAATCACAGAATGTGTGTACTAGAAGTATTTGAAAATAAGAAAGAGGGAATTGAGAGGAATTGTCAGGTAGAAGTGCTAACAAGAACACTGTTACCACAGGCTATCAGTGTGTCAGATGGTGTATGGGCGGTGGCGGTTCAAAAACCCATCAGATTATCCAAGGTATGTGGTAGAGACCCCACTAGGACAATAGAAGTGAGAGTGCCTCTGTCCTTGGTAGACTTACCCCTGGAGTGTTCAGCATTCGGAGTATCCATATCCTTACCCCACTATTACCAAAGAGAGGAGAAGTATGAGAAAAAGGATATAGTTCTAGAATTAATTAACAGGAATTTAGATAATTATACGGATTTGTGGAATCCCATAGTGAAGGAATTCCCCAACATTACGTTATAACCCATAGAGAAGATGAATATGAATCAATTACGGGATCAACTAGAAGAATTGAAAGGGGAGAGCATAGTTTGGGGAAGGGGTAAGAGAATTCTAATAAATTGGTCTGCTGTGATGTGCACATTGATAATAGTAGCACCAATATGGAAATTTAAGGATTACAGAAGGAGATCGGTTGAAGGTGGTCTGGCGAGTGACACAGAACAAGGAAAGTTGCCGGACAGTGTCCAAATTTCCGGTGAAACGAGACAAACAAAGAAGAAGTTACGTTGGTTAGACGTCCGAGAGGGGGATGAAGCCAACGCCCGTAGAAAATAAATCTCCAACTTCAGTGGAACAGAAAAGAAAAATATCCAGGAAGTACAAATGATGAAAAAAAAAAAGAAAAATAAAAGGAAAAATATACCACACACACACACACACACACACACACACACACACACAATATATTTTTTGTTCTTTTTCAGGTCGACAGTAGAGACATTTTTTTGGTTGAAATCGTTGAATAAAATTCAGACAGGACCGAGAATGAAGAAAGAAGAGAACTTTATCCAGTTTTTAGCAGAGATTTTTAAATGAATATGTTATCAAAACTGCATGTTTGGCTTTGAATAAAATTCAGCTTTGAATAAAATTTGGCTTAGAAAAAAAAGGAAAAAAAAGAGAATTTTTTTTCTCGTCAGCAGGGACGTTTTGTTTTTTTTAATTAAGATGTTATTGAAACTGCATGTTTGGCTTTGAATAAAATATAGACGAGTCCAAGAAGAAAGGAAAAAAGAAAGAGAAAAAAAGGAACTTTTTTTCAATGGCCTGCAGAGACTTTTTCATATTTGCATGGTTAGATAAATAAACCAAAGATGCAGAATGAAACAAGGACGAAAAATGAACTTTTCCAATTGAAGAGACTTTAAATTTGGTAAATGACTTTTTTCCATATGAAAAAAAAAAGAAGACTAGTATCTTGTAAAGTTGTGTGTTGAGATAGTGTCTCGGATTTTTCTTTTGTGTCGTTTTAGAGCTTAAAACGACAGAGACAGGTCTGTGAGGGATGTGACACTATCTCACGCGGTGACGCGTTCTCTTCTCTCGCGGGGATACTTTCCTTTGGTTTGTTTAAAACAACGGAGAGAGAAATTGATATTGGTGACATTATTAGTGTTTTATTGCGTCACGCGATGTGAGCTTAAGGAAAAAAATAATAATTTTAGTATCATCAAGTGCTTCTAAAAGCACGGAAATATAAAATAAAGTTATTTTGAATAAATATAAATTTCTCGTCTTTCATGATTTTCGCCTCTTTTATGTTCAGTATGGATTTCTCTTAGATCTGGAGTGTATTCCACTAATCTGAAGAAGCGTTGACAAAACGAGGGTCAAAGTGATTTGATAAGGTCACCCAAGGTCAGGGCCGCTGGTGAGTACATTTGGGTCCGTGCGAATCTAAAATAGAATCAAACTCCGATGTGAGTTGGCAAAATCTCATTCGTTGAGCTAAAGACATCCACAAATCGAGTGAGCAAAGACCGATTTTCATTGGACGAAGACTGTGAGCCGGCCAGATCCCCAGAGAGGATCGAAATTGGTTATAAAAATAGATGCTCGACATGAAAAATTCAGTTGGAGAGCTAATTAGCTCAGATTTTGACAGAGTGTCACCGTTGTCAGTACCCACACACACACTCCGCCAGCTATATGTTTCAAACACATTGTTTTTAATGATACATGTAAAATTTGGAGTAAAAAGGACATCGTGGGTTTCTCTTGATGAAGTTGTTATGGTTTATAAAATGGTGAGTGTTCTAAAAATAGAAAAGGTAGAAAAACTGACGCCAAGAATTCAAAATTGGGCAGCAAATAAGGAACCGTTTCTTTTGGTAGGAGTAGGAGTAAGAGTAGGAGTAAGAAGTAGGAGTTAAGGACAGTAGTTTTGTGTAGGACATTTGAAAAGGGGAAGACGCTAGTCAGTTGACCACTAGAGACCAGAAGGGATAGGCTCGTTTACTACTAGCATCACACAGTGAAGAGAATTTAGCTAGTCTGCTCCTGTATCCACACAAAATTTAAAGGTTGTAACTTGATGTAAAAACCTAAAGTTTTATACCAAAAATAAATATCATCAATTCAAGTTTGTTTTATCTTCTAATTATACCAAAACGAAGCAACACAACAAGTTTAGATGGAAGCATTTCGATTATTATCATAGATTGCGGTTTTCATGGTACAGGCGAATGGTAGTTTTCAAAAATTGCTGTTCGCATTTTAGGAGAAAGAAATGACGAATGTTAGTAAATGCAGTCGCAAATTATGTTCTTCAACCGGGATGTTGGTAAAAAAAAAAAAAATCAACACCGAGTGAAGTTAGTATGCTATCTGTAGAATTTGTTGCTTTTAAGATACAAAGGAATTCATTTGTTGATGTGGTGCTGTAGGGTATCTATGCTGAAATTATATATATACATATTCATATATATATATATATATATATATATGTATGTATGTATGTATGTATTTATGTATGTATGTATGCGTGTGTGTATATGTGTGTGTGTGTGCATGTCAGTTGAATATATAGATTGAAATCTGACAAGATGAATAGAATAAGTAAAAAACATATAAGAAAAACTGAATTTATTCAAACATGTTTCACTTTAATAAGCTTCTTCAGAGATTTGTTCAGAGGAATGTTTTAAAAAATTATTTTTTAAACATCCAGAGACATTATATCGATTGAGATTTGTTTTCATTCGTCAGATACGTGTCACGTGTAATAAAGCAATAGATGACCATTTTTAAACGTAGGAAAAAAAACTCATCCGGAGGTTGCGATATGCGCAAGTTGAATGAAGAAGTTGCTATGCAGGTGATATAGCAGTTTATAGGTGCCTCTCTCAAAATCTGGAAGAGCAGAATCAAGTGGCTCATTTTTCCTCTGACGTCGCCTTAATGGCTCAGTAATGAAAAGACTGGTTTGTAAAATTCAAAATCAAACTAATATGCGTCCATTAACAAAATACTCCAAAATTTACCCTTATCATGTTGGACGGATGTTCTCTCAAGAAGTCTCGTTCTTGTGAACCTCTGTTGGGACATAATCTCTTCCAGACTTTAAAGGAAGCCCATTGCTAAAGATAGTTGATAAATGGTCGGTTCATTGTACCACTTCAGTAACCATCTAACTCAACCCAACAATCTCTTTTCCACAGACGAAACGTTGTGATCTTCTCGCTGCTCCATTGTTATTTCCATGCCATATGCTCTGACAAGCTAAATTTCTTAGTTCCACCAGCCCTGTTCTGTACAATTGGTATCCGACATACTAGGCACACAACTGTGAAACCTCCCAAGCTCGTTCATATTCCATTAGGAATAAGTAAGTTTCACTTGGATGATTTCTTTCCAAGAGCTGCTGCTTTATATAACAAACAGCCGGCAGGATGTTTTCACTGCAATCTTGATCTCTACAAGTCTAGAGTTAACAGTTATATTTCCTGCATAATGCCTTGCCTTTTCTTACGCTCATACAATATCACAGAGTAACGCCCTGTCGGAAGTAACTCTGGGCGTTTTACTGGGTTAAAATTGTTACCATCAGAAGATAAGTATCTAGATATATAGATGACGACCTTTATACTCCAGTATTGCTGAATACAAGGTAAATGAAAAATAACTCCTTGTCTTTAAAATACTTATAATTTATTTATTAACGTTGATTATTGCAAGAAATCGGTAGGAGGTAAAATCATTTAGCATGAGGTTTTATTTTAAATTCGATATTGGCACTAGATTTCACCACCAGCTTCTCGAGGCGCCCAGAAATCTCGTCACCTGATTTCACCGGAAACTCTTGTGGCATCGAAGTTCTTCCAAAGTATTTGTTTGACATAGTAAACTTGTTCCTTTAACCAATCCAAATAAAAAAATCAGAGGGTGTTCGGCCCGGACTTCTGGTTGGACACTTATAGATAAAATAGAGAGTTACTTTTCGATTCAAATACAAATACAAATTAAATGATAGATCGAGTTAGATTGACAGATATAACGGTATTGACAGTGAAAGTAGACTCACATAAATAGATAGATAGATGTGTACCATAACATACTTATACGTATATATATTTAGGTAGCATGTTATGTAGAGACATTTACAGATACAGGCAGATTGAAATACATTTGAAATACCACGATAGATAAAAAAACGAACTGAGATAGATTAATTAATAAATAGATTGACAGAGTTATAGTGGCCTAAGGTATATATAGATTCACCGTAGATTTTTTATATTTATACGAAGTTTGGTGAAATATACGCACCATTAAAATGAGCTTTTAATAAGGACACATTATATTTCCCTGTATTAAACATACCAGTCCCCGCTTTCGCTCTGCTTATCGTTCGTGAAATTGTTCATATCATGTTTAATAGAAGAAAGCCGTTGTTTTTTGTTGAGACTTCCGGTTTCATCAGATAAACGTGTCATCTTATTGGAATCAATATACAACATGGATCATGCAGAGCAATAAAAATGTTCATACTCACGCGGCCAATTTGCAAGGCAATTTCCCAATTTGTCCTTCCGGTTCTAGAATGGCTTAGATCCGGATTAATGATGAATGCTTCCGCTGAATACTTCCGACACTTGAGACCGACTTCCGGAGAGCGGAGTTTGTCGAATATCAGTTCTCGCACCGCAACCGAATAAAATATAATTTTACTGCAAATAATTAAATCGCTCGTGCAATTAATGTTTTAAGCATACATCATTCATATATATACAGATATATGGGAAAACATATATCAGAACAATTTTAGGAAAGTAGGACAACATATTTTCATGTGAAGTGTTTCGTCATTTAGGACTTCATAGGAATTAAGTGGTGTTAACGTTGATGTGATTACACATGCGCATGAAGAAAAGAAGACTTTGAATTATCATTGTTTGAAATATGCGTTTAAGTATACTGTTCACTCTCCTTCACGGTTAGACTACATATTTATCGCAGATTTATTTCAAGCTGCAACAGGCAAATTTAGGGTCCATATAGTTCGCGTGCACTTTTAAAAAATTAACTTTATTTGTATTTGCTATAGAAATAATTTGTAAAACGAATTAGAAAGAAGAAAATCTATATATTTAAGGTTTTACTGAAATTTTATTTAAGTTCCCACATGTCATCATTAGCAATACAAAGGGTAATACTATTTTGCAGTTCACAGAAAACATTTGCCTACTGATCTACAGTAATAGCTGAAATCACATTAGTTATTTTAGCTTTCAAATCTTCTAATGAACTAGATTTGGTTGCGTACACAATAGTTGTTCACATGAAGAAAATCTAATGGAGTCAAATCTGGCGAAAGTGGAGGTCAATAAAATGGTCCCCCCATCCGATTTATCTGTTAGAAAATTTCTGATTCAGAAACTGTTTCACACGCAAAGCAAAGTGACAAGGAGCCCCATATGATTGAAACATTAAACTTTATAACATTATTTCTATCACAAATACAAATAAAGTTATAAGTCTTTTAAAGTGCACACGGACTTTATGAACACTCTGTATAAAATGTTTTTATTTTCGTGCTTTGAAATCTTTGTAGTTGCTGGAATTTGACGTCCTATTAAAATATCTTATGCCTTGATTTGTGAATTTTTTAATAAAGAAATTAGAAACCAAAATACACTTATATTCAGTAAGAGACAGGAAGACGTATAACAAAGAAAAGAAAACTTAGGGAATTCAACACTCACAGGAGAGAATGCAGGTAGCCGACACAGGGAATAACGTAGTTTGTAAATTTTAACGCTTCCAAAACAAAACTGTTCTTATTTAACCACCACATAGATACATTTTGCCTGCCATCAGGATGGCTAACGCTAGACTCCTAGAGAGCAACACACTACTCCCTATTTGCCTTACGTTTTCAACTGATTTGAATTGGAGAGGCTACATAAAATTCATAGCTGTTTCTACTTCAAGGAAAGTTGGGTCACTGTGTCGTGTCAGACAACTTTTATTGTCAGAGTCTGTTTTGCACGAGGATGTGCGTTGTAGTGTAGTGGATATCGACTCGGAATACCAAATCGGGGAGCCGAGTTCGAATTCTAGTTGAATTCCATGCATTCGCTTACGCGCAAATACCCTTGGAAAAGGTATTAATCCGTCTTTTCCTCCAGTTATGGGTTAAATAATAGGACAGTTTGAGTTCAATAGCCTTGGTCGGCAACCAGTCTACCGCAGCAAAACAATGGCAACCTACTGGTAGATAATCTTCTGCCCAGTCAGTCATTTCTCTTTTGCAGACATGATCGCTCAAAGCGTGTACCACGTATGGCACTTAACTGACTGATTGACTATCTTGCACATGTACAAATCTATCATTTGTCCGTGCATTGAATACTGCTCTCATATTTGATTTGGTGCTCGTGATATTGTCTCGAGTTTCTTGACAAAATCGAAAGAAGGATCTCTAATGCAATCATTCCTGATTTGGCATTTTGATTTCAGTCACTATCTCACCGACTTGACGTGGCTGCCCTCTATCCTTTCTGGCAACTGCTCTGACATGCTTTTTTTCCCAGGCTACATGAATTTAAACGATTGATTTTAAAATTCACATCTAGATCCAACCCTCTTAATCTTGAAATAGTTAAATGCAACCAACTCTTCTACTCAACCATTTTATATTCTCACACTTCCCGTTTGTAGAACTGCATTCAATTTACTTTCTTCCCTGATAGATACAATCTCCAAAGGTTTAAATGTAACGTCAATCACCATCATCTATTTTCTTGTATCCCGTTCATATTTTTATATTTTCTCAAGCCTCCCTATACTCGGTCTTTTCTCTTACTTTCCAGTCCCTGTAATCTACAGCGTAGTTGTGGCATTACCGCCTTCCTTGGGGTGAAATGATAAAAAGTCCTTTCAGTAAACTAATTTTGGACAAAGAAATATGGCCAAGAATCAAATGTTGCTTCTAACCGGAAGCAACATGAAGTTATGGTGACACTTGATTACCCATTTCCGGAAGGGATATAACAAAAAAAGTTCAATCTACTTTATTACTTACTCGTTGCTTACGTGTTATTTCCATTATATTTGTAGATATAACTGAATTTCTACGAATCAAAACTGTTTATCAGTGGGGTTATTGGTTCGCATTCATTGCTGTTCAGGAGATTTAATACTGCATAGCAGTTCAGTTCTCATTTTTAGTTTCCAACGCAATTTTCCTGGGTTTTAATATATTGTTTATTATCGAAACGATGTTTTTCCTTACTTCTAGGCTTCCCCGAGTTTTTCTGTTGGGGTTTTGAGCATAGTAACCTGTTTAAATAGTCGATCACACTAAATTATGCATTTTCTCTCAGGAACTGTAAGTAAGGCCATAACATCTACTTCTACGAAGTCTTGATTTTTAAATTTATGACTAACACAAAATTTTACTCTATATTTATGTAACGAAACTTTTTAAGAGAAATGATGACGTCAAAAGAGTAACTCAAGGTAGAGACTTACTGAATAGATTATGTGATGTAGACGTAAAAGAAAGAAGGAAAAAATGATGTGCATAAGGAGGATAAATTACGAATGAGCATGAACATAGAGGTTAAGACTGTAATGCTTAGAGAAGCCTCCCCTCAGGAGCATTTTTCACAAGGAGAGGTTTTGGAAATAACTTTTAGGATAAGAAAGTAACATATGTGAAAATTCTTGAAGACATAATTGAGGAAAGAGGACTTAGAAAATCTGAAACACTTAAGCCATATGGAAAGCAAGATAGCCAGCGTAAAGAATCGTGTAACATACCTAACGGGCTTGTGTAAATAGACAAAAAATAAACAGGGTTATTATTAAAAGATCAAACATTGCTTGCTGCTATAAGGGATAAGAAATGGTGAGGATCCATGATCACCAACGTTTTGAAGTGTGACAGCCCGTGAAAGACAAACATCTATATAAATACTATAGCCGATTAAAATGCTGCTTGTAGCGAAACTATTTCTTTTTAGTAAATACAAATCTCAAAAGCCACTTAAAGTAGAGAGTTACTGAAGAATGTATGTGATATAGAGATTTAATTGATTTGTTTTTTACGGCTTATCAACCTTTTGCTGGTTATTTTAAATCCACTACATTATTTTGGGCTGTAGAATGATTTACTGATATATGCCTTACTAATTAATCAATGCAGTAGACTTCCTTTGCGTATTTTCCTTAAGGGAATATAATGAAACCGATTGAAATTAGAACTAGACTCACCGATTTTCAGATTCGATCCATTTAGTTATCAACCCTGTGGACGTAGGACGCTGGGTCTTTGCCGTAAACTTCCATACTGTTAAAATTAATGGCAACATCTGAGTCATATCTTCTAATTCAGTGTGAAAATGCAATCTAAAAATCGTATCTATAGCGCCAGAGCTATTATTAATAAATATCTCAAAGAAAAATGTTTGATGTTAGTTAACTTGCTATTGATTCGTGTGTGAACCTGTTATTTTATTGATAATGAAAGTATCTTTTCATATGACAGGAAAGTAAGTTGACGTTTCTATTTAGAAATGTGATGAAATTTTAAATTTAAATTTCAGACCACGGGGTATTTCATAAAAAATTCAAGTTGTCCAACTGTATTTATTTTTCTTAATTTATAGATTGTCCATTCCATAGAACGATTTATCGCAACGCGAATGCAGATTGAGACAGTTTGTAATTTTATCAGATGGTATCTCCTCTCTTATTTTCGCTAAGCATACTGTCTCTAAAACTGGATCTTTTCTGGAATATAGTTTTTTATTCTCGTAAAAGCCAAACTGTCAGCCCTGGTTCACTACAAAAATGCGTTGCAGTCATAATTCACCGCCGGAAGCACTATTTCAATATCTATCGCAAGGAGCAGCCTATTTTTTACTCTTACTGCAAAAACCGCTAACAACTGCTACTAAAAAGTTAAGGAAAAACGCAAAATGCAGCTGTGCACAAACTGTCCAGGCCGAGATTGAAAAGAAACAAATTGGATTCCGTGAATTCCGGAAAATTGCCAGCCAAATTATAAACAGAAGCAAAGCCACTATACTCACTATTATAAATGGCACTAATTTCATATCTTTCTCGACAGACAAGTCGAAGCTCTTCGGTTCGATTTTAGCCTCAAAATCAACGTTAGGCGTCAAAGGCCATCACCTCATCAACTTCTGCGTCTCACTGGATAATATTTTCATTACAGCACGAGAAGTCTTTAGACTTATCGAAAGCCTGGATAAAAAAAAAGCCACTAGACAAGACAAAATTTCGATAGCTGTCATCAAGAATATCAACCCTGAATTATCCCCGATCCTAGCAAAGTTATTCAACCTATTAAAGGAGAAATCTTTCCAAAGCCTGTGGAAAACGTCAGGCGTATGCCCAGTTTCCAAGAACGCAGCCGAAAGTTCTTCCTCTAATCAGTATCATCTGTAAGCTTTTCGTTTCCACAATTAACAAGAAAATCGTCGAACACTTACATAAGAATAACCTCTTCAGCGACGAGTAGTACGTGTTTCGATCGACTCGATTTACTGCTGACGTCGCACTACCGTTACTCACAGAATTAGTGACGACCTTGACGACAAATACTGAGCGAAGAGTAGAGCGTTAGATGTATCGAAGACATTCGACAAAGTAGAGCATGAAGGCGTGCTACACAAACATTGTAGCTGGAATCACTGGAAGGGGCTTTTTTATTATAAAATTCTTCTTAACAGGTAGATCACTGAAGATAGTTATTAAAGGCGGGTGCATATCTAAAACTATTGCTGGTTACAGATTGGAAGCTGATCTCTCATCCGTCCTAGCACAAAATGGCCAGTGGGGGGAAATTGGTTGTTTACATTAAATGCATCGAAAACAAAACTAGTTACTGTCCATTTTCGCCGATCAGACCACGAACTATCGCCAGTCATGATATCTCCTCAGAGAGGCTCCATGCCTTGTAAGGCTATTAAGCCTTAAAACCACCGCTGACCTCAAGTAAAGCATAAAATCCATTGCTAAAAATGCAGGAAAATTGTCGGCTTCCTATACCGCTCCAGTAAGTACTTTCTCATACTATCCCAATATTTACAAGAGCCAGACAAATCTGAAAATGGAATTGGTGTTGGATAGGGAATTAAAAATTAAAAGTAACTCTCTTTTTTTTCTTCACTTTAAAAAAAATTTACAATTACGTGTGAAATCAAATTTTGTCAAATAGGAAAAGGATTGAACCCGTACTGAAAGAAAAAGATAAAGATTGATTTCGAACTGATGTTAAATTTATCTTCTAACCATTGAAAGAAAGCGATTTGAAAACTGAGAAATGTTAACAATCCAGTGTGAAAAATCTTTAGCTATAAAACAAAGAAGAAAGTGAAATAAATCAGTCAGATGGGAGCAGAGAGACGACACGCTAAAATGTAAGAAAGAAAATTCGAACCTGTGCCCCGGACATATAAGGTCCCGTTATATATTTATTATCATTCTTTCTCGTGTGCTATTTTCCTTTATCTCTTTTTCTCCATCCTCAACATTCTCGCGGTCAACAAAGAAGACAGCAATAATAAGATAATTCGATTGACATTTAAATATTAACTTCGATCAGTACTATTTTTCCTTATTGCTTTACCTTCCTTTTCACTTTCTCGCCGGCTATAAAAAAGGAAAGGAACACAGATTTTATTAGTAACCTGTTAATCTTTATACATACACACATTCATCTATTTACGACTACAAGCTCTGGATACACTTAACTGCTTCCTACTATTTCTTTTGAAACATTTAACTCTTACCAATTGATGATATTCTGTTCTGTTAATAAAATTCTACTCGTTTTACAAACGAAACATTTTTTTATTTTTTCAACTTGGTGATATCTTGAAAATGCAGGAATTGTCGGCTATGCTTGAGAAAATAGTTCTCATTGTGATCATGAAATAGATGAGAAGTTATTCAACAGAACCTGTTTTGAGAGGGAAAGAAAAGGACAACTATTGGCTAAAACAGCCTGAATAAAAGATACATATGGGAGTTACTAAACAATGATAAACACTGATATTTTTTGCATGATGGTATTGGTTATGTCCGCTAGGCCGTTTGAAATGAATCGATGGAATAATAAGTCAAAAACTAACAAGAATATTTTGTAGACAGTTTGGAATATCATAGTTAGAAGGATATGGACAGAAAGAATTTGACAGATACAACAAATAAAATAAAAGTAATGTGAGAAAATAAGGTATTCTTTCTCTTATAATAAAGACCGTTGTGAATATATATATATATATATATATATATATATATATATATATATATATATACATATCACCTCTAGCAAGGCGGTAACGCTACTGATGTGCAGGGGGCTACATAAAAGTGAGAAGATTAGAAAAGAGAAAACCGGAAACCGCATCCTAAACAGGAAACAAAGGATGAGCCTCTTCACCTGTTCAATAGATGTGGGTGGAGTGTGAACCGGGCGATAGTTTAGTCTATCTACTCCAGTTTTATATATATTTATATATAGTCATTCGCAGACAGATATATATATATTCCTCCTGTCTTACTTAGGGGTTTGGATCATTTTTTTTTCATGTCTTAAAGCAAGATACGAATAAGTAGATACATTTAGAGGGTATATCGATAGAAATGTTTTGGCGTCATTTTTAATGACACGGGCCCACTTAAAGATATTCACAAAGTATGATATATGTCGGTCGAATGAAAAAGATAAGTAAATGAGCATGTATATATGCAGACCATAATGTTATCAGTAATTAGAAAACAGAGAAACAAATTCACATATATTTATAAATTTTAGGTAGCTAATTCTATAAACAGATATAGAGATCATGACGAGGTAGGTAAACTGTCATAAATAGATAGATGTGAAAAGCACTTACACGTGTATGACTATATGTGTATGCATGTATTAAGTAGGTACAAATAGAAAAAGTTAGCTGTATAGTGATTGAGATAGATTCAAAAGAAGAAGATGGATACAAGGTAGGGGGTAGCTTTGTGGATAGATTGATAGCAAGTATTCTCTATGGAAGTTTTATTTAGAGTACATTATTTCTTTTCGTCTTTATAAAGTTTATATATATATATATATATATATATTATAAATTATGTTTTCGAACATGTACATAATTTCTTCTATATATGTCCTCTTCCCTACAATCATATGTTTGTTTCAGTGTTTGGATTTAAACACTTCCTCAGGGGAAATAAAGGTTTGGAATCATTCTCTGTTTATATTTGGTTCGTTGTTGTCGTATACTCACTCGGAGATATATATATATATATATATATATATATATATAATATATATATATATATAGTGTTTAATTGTGATAATGTTTAGCAATAAGGTTGCTGTTTTTCAGTGGTTTCACAAATGAAATATATTTTTGCAAGCAGGTTTTTATCGTAAAATATCGGGGTGTAGATAGAACGTTGATAAGTACGAAAGGTTTGTCTCTTTAACAGAGCAGATTCATGCCGACTTCGAAGTTTCGTGAGGACATTGTTATGATGTTCTCATTTGTCAGAGCTTTTTGCAACCGTAAAAGTTACAGTGCATTTCTTACCCCTTTCAATTATAATACCGTAAAGATTATCCATAAGTACGAACGGATTTTATTGAAAAAAAGCAGACAATGTTTTAAATTTATTCAATCTAACACACACACACATATATATATATATATATATATATATATATAGATAGATAGATAGATAGATAGATAGATAGATAGCTAGATAGCTAGAGAGAGAGTGAGAGAGAGAGGGGGAAAGAGAAAGATAAAGATGGGGATAGATAGATAGATAGATAGATAGATAGATAGATAGATAGATAGATAGATAGATAGATTTTACAATAGTGATGTTATGAGAGAAAAAGACGAAAATTAAAAAAGTAAATGAGTGATTAGTATCTTAAATTTTTAAATGTAGACAAATTTAATGAAAAAGGGAAAGCAAGCAAGAAAGAAAGAGATTCAGAACGAAAAATGTAAGAGGAAAAGAAAGAAAGGAAGAAAGAAAGAAAGAAAGAAAGAAAGAAAGAAAAAAGAAAGAAAGAAGATTAGCTATGAAATCAAATTCACTCGTCAGTAATAAATAATTAAGAGAGGCATTATCGGAAACGAAATGTCGTGAGAAATTGTTTATTTTGGAAAAGTGAAGATAGCAACGCCATTAATAAGATTCACATAAATAATGAAAAAAGACAGTGAATGACTGAAAGAGGAGAGAACATTTTGAAGGCTTTTGGTCAAGGAAAATTCCAATGAGACAGAAAAAAAGATCTCGTAAACATATTAGAAAGCAGCTTAATAAAATATGTTTGGGTTAGAAAAAATGAAACGATGAATAAAAATCACAAGGGAAACGCAGCAATGGTAATATTAGCCGATTTATGATAAAATATTCAGCATTCATTGACCAGAAAAGAATGGTCCTCATTGAGACCTACATGTTTCCTTCACTGGAAACCATTTCAATTATCAGACAGTTTAAGTATTTCTGAAAGATATCGGCGCCAAGCATGACATCCATACAAAAGTCATGGTCAGATGGTAAAGCTTATCAAAAGAATCATAAAAAATAGCAATTATGGCGGGAATAAAAAATAAATTTTCGATAGAAAAAGGAAGAAGATTTAGAAAAAGAAAAAGAAAAGATTGCAAACAAGAATAGAAATAAAGGGAAAGCTTGAAGAAAATCATAAATGATAAGAGGCAGAGAAAATGGAAGAACTGAAATTTAATTGAAAAATATGACGATAATTCGAGTGAAAGGAAAAGAATAATTAAATTGAGAGTAATGAATAGAAGGAAGGAAGGAAGGAAGGAAGGAAGGAAGGAAGGAAGGAAGGAAGGAAGGAAGGAAGGGGGAAAAAGAACAAGAAAACAACATAAATAAAAGAAAACCAAAAAATGCAAAAAATAATAGTTCGAGTTAAAAAAAGAAATGAAAATTGTGAATGAAAAGAGAAGAGATAAAGTAACTGAAAAAACAAACAAACAAAAAAACAGAGTAAATATAAACTAGTGAGTAAAAAGAGAATTTTAAAAGATATTTGCCCGAAAGCCAAAAAGCCAACAAAAATACAAATAAAAACAAATAATGTGTCTGTCTGTCTATCTATATATCTATCTATTTATCCATATATCTAAATGCATCATGAAACGATGCCGAAAATCAGTATTTCAGTATGAAATGTGTGAAGTAGCTTGAGCCTAGAACATTCTAGCACTCAATTTTAAAACTTTTACATGTATCTAAATTGTAATATCTATCTATCTATCTATCTATCTATCTATCTATCTATCTATCTATCTATCTATCTATCTGCATGCATTTATGCATACATGTCTCTGTCTATGTTTATAAACACACACACACACACACACACACACACACACACACATATATATATATATATATATATATATATATATATAGCTAAGGCATGTGGTCATGTCAGTATGGTAATCTATGGTTTCTTTGAACGGCCATGAAAATGCAGAATGATGTCAAGATTGACTATCTGTGCTATCTTAAGATTCGTTGGACGACTAAGAAAGTACAGAATGATGTCGAGACATGTTTGTCAGTTTGATCTTTCTCTCTATCTTTTTCTCTTGCTGTCTCTTGAGTGTCCATCTTACAGGGAAGATGTTAAATTGTTTTATTTCTAGCCCATATCTATTTGTGCGAAAGTAAATAACGAATATGAATTCGGTATGGACATTTTATTTTCTATTCTCATCTATCTATCTATCTATCTATCTATCTATCTATCTATCTATCTATCTATCTATCTATCTATCTATCTATCTTTCTTATATATTATTTAAGTCCTAAATTCATTAATAAAAAATTCGATCCACTGTAAACGCATCATGCACCTTTGAGCGTCTAGAACATTACGATTTCTTCAACGAATTTGCCATAAAAGGAAAATGGACAATTATCTTCTAATAAATATTGGATCAGTTTTGGACAACAACATAAAATTATAATGGTAGATTCACCTCCAAATGGAAGTCGTAATTGCACGTATAAATAATATGTATAGCGGATATGTGCATGGCGAAGCGATTATCAGCGCTGAGGGTTGGATTGGAGTGCCAATTTCATTTCCAACCGAAGCCATTGCGCTCGCTTTCCCACAATTATCTTGGCAAGATACGAATCTATTTCTACTCACCCTGGATAGATGTTCATAACAGGACAGGCTGTGATTTTTAACCTTAAGTAGCAACCAGTACAGGATACGGATAACCTAAAAACCAACCTGAAGGGTTGGGCTTCTTGCTCTAGACATACCATTGATGTAACAACTGTGTTTTGTGATAGCTCTTTTACTGAACACTTTGCATTGCTTCTTATGAACTCCAAGAGTCAACTTGAGATAGCGCCTGAATAAAAACAGTTAAGAAAGTTAGAAAAGATCACGGCACTATTTCTTAAAAAACTATCATAAGTATTCCCCCTCTCATTGATCTAATAACGGATTTTTTAAATAATTCATTTTTACTCGCTTTCCTTTTTTTAATTCTTTTCATTTTTTGTTCCTTTCCTTTTCGTTTTCCTCTCTATTCCATATTTCTTTATTTTCCCCCGATTCTTTTTTTTATTTCTAAAAACATCTTTTTTCAGTTTAACTACATTTATAAATTCATTTTTATTTGATTTTTATTTTGTACTTTCCTTCTGTTTTTATTTTGTTTTCATTTGTCGTTTTCTACTTTCGTAGTGAATAAATAATAAATTAAAAAACACACACAAAATATATAAAGTGAATATAAATAAACTTGACGGATCTCCACTTTTTTTTTTTAATCATTTCACCCCGAGCAAGGCGGAAACGCCACTGATATGCAGGGTGTTACATAAATGTAAAAAGATTAATTAGAAAAGAGTGAGGAGTACAAACTAGTTAGAAAGGAACAATAGAAAGCTGAGAAAGCAGGTGCGATGACAGATACATAGGTGGAGAGAAAGGGAAGGTTATACGGGGGTGGGGAGAGAGAGCTAGAGTCCAGTGGTTATTAGATGGGTATTGACTTTGCATTTAAATTTCTGGAGGTTGTAGCCGTCAGGAAAGCAAGAATACAGGAGCGAGTTCCACAGGCGGGAAGTGCGAGAGAAGAAGCTGCAGGAGTAGAATTGTCGTCTGCATCTGGCTAACCTGACTGTGAATGGGTGGGACCCAGTTGCCAGTATGTCAGAAATGTTTTTGCGGATTAAGATTAGTAAATGATGAAAGTAGACCTGAAGCCAAAAAAGGCAAAAAACGGAAACAAAAACACTTCTTAATCAAAACTGATAACATTCGGAAGATCATCTAAAAAAAGTTATATTAACATTAATATTTATTTCATTATTCTTGTTTTCAGCGCCATCCATTTTCGGAGCCTGAAAATAATTGTTCTTCTTTATGCTTTATATTTGTCTGAGACAGAAATTTGAATGTTGGTGATTAATTTAAAATGTAATAAAATAGCGTTAATATTTAAAACAATAGTTTCCATTTTCTCATATCCTAGACGATGGGTATTAATGGTAAGTTTAATTTAATTTAATGGTAACTTTAAAAGTGTAATTAATATCAGATTTTAATTTAGGAAATAAAACCTGATTTTACAGTGATTATTAACAGATTAAAAAGAGTTTTATTTTAAATATTTTTCTTCCATTAATTAATTTTCAAGCTGAACAGATCTTTGTTTATTTGCATATGTGGTATTGATTTTTTTTTTATTTGCATATGTGGCGATGGTCTTTTTTTATTTGTATATGTGGCATTGATCTTTCATTATTTGCATATGTGGCATAAATCGAGAGTAGCTTTTGTGCGTTAACATTTTTTTTATAAAGGATCCGATTCACACTCTACAGTAATTTGCCAATGGTCTGAAAAAGGGAGTGTAAATTTAGTATTTATTAATAAAGTAGTTTTAAGTTACAACTTAGTATAAGCTCGCATACATACTTCAATGCAGAACATCTTGCTACAAATTTAAGGAGGCCTATTAAGTAGAGCGTAATGTACGGACGGTGAATTTTACT
Source organism: Ascarosepion bandense (assembly GCA_037127315.1). Taxonomy (NCBI): domain Eukaryota; kingdom Metazoa; phylum Mollusca; class Cephalopoda; order Sepiida; family Sepiidae; genus Ascarosepion; species Ascarosepion bandense. The sequence continues at coordinate 96,808 of JBBBDQ010000989.1, forward strand.
TTCCTCTTCATGTTCTTTTGGCGGTCAAAGCTAGCTAAATGTCTGTCTTTCTACCCATATTTAGAAACAGAAGGGAGGTAGGGGGATGACTACCCAACGGCAGTATTGTGACTCGAACTACCTTAGTGTTTTGAATATTTGCAAAAGTTTTCGCCATTGGTATTAGAAAGAAGCAAATATTACTGTTACAGAAGAACGAGAAAAAATTAAATAAGAATTAAATTTCAATAAAATTTAAACAGGTATACCAAAAGACAGTTTCAGCAGTAGTAATTATGAGGAGTACGATAATTCAGCTTACCTCGACGAAGCCAGCTACAATCAGAACGAATCAAGTGAAATTGAGAATAAAGATTTATTTTAATACGGACAGGGAATTTCACTTCTTTCTTCAGATTCTTTTGGAGGTCACAAGTAGCTAATGGCTGTCTTCCTTCCCATATTTAGGGACAGAGAGGAGGTAGGTGGACAAAAGGCATTACTGTGACTACTAAGTTGTAATAGGTTCTAGCGAGAGAAGCTTGTTAACCATTACACAACGCTGGGGTATCTGAAATAATTTTGTAAGCGCAACTTAGATGTGGCATTAGAGCGAAAAAATGTGGTACCCAGTGAGGATCAAACTCTCTACTCAGTGGTAATGATTATAGCGAGACATGCTTGCTAACCATTACACCACCTCAAGGTGCCCTTGGTTAGTGGATTGTTGTTTTTGTCCATCGATTTTAGGCTTTTGTATATGCTGATATCAGATGCAGAAAGGAAAATACAGGACTTCCTACAGAAGGTAACAAAGAAGTGAAAAGAAATGGCTAAACATAAACTTTAAGAAAATCAGATGCATGGTAATCAGTAAAAAGAGGAGCCAAAATGTCAAGTACACAACGTGGACACTAAAATCAGAAAGGTACAGAAGTTTAAATACCTGGGAAGCATTCTAACAGAGACTGGAAGTGCGACACAGATCTGAAGGTGGATTGGCATGGCAAAAGAAGCATTTTAAATACTAAACGGAGTATTGAGAGACAGAAAAATTTCATTAGAGACAAAGGAAAGAGTACTGGACTGTTATGTGATATCTAGCCTCCTATATGGGAAGTAATGCTGGATGATGATTTCAAAGATGAAGGAGAGACTCGAAGCAATAGAAATGTAGTTCTACAGAAGGATACTGAGAATACCATGGACCAAACATGTGAGCAACGACAAGGTTTTGTAGAAACTGCAAAAAAAAAGAAAACTTATACTTAAATTTAGTAAATTTAGTCACATGTAATATTAAGAAACTGGTTTGAAATTACATAAGACCTTATTGCCAATGTGTGATACTGTGCTGATAGACACAGAATAGAAAATACAGGACCTCTTAAAGAAGGTAACAAAGAAAAGTGAAGAGAAATGGCTAAACATAAACTTTAAGAAAATCAGATGCATGGTAAAAGAGGAGCCAAAATGTCAACTACTCATCGGGGAGACTAAAATATAAAAGGTACAGAAAGTTAATTACCTGGGAAGCATTCTGACCGAGGATGGAAAGTGCGACACAGATCCGAAGGCGGACTGGCATATCCAAATACGCATTTCAAAATCTAAACAGAGTATTGAGAGACAGGAAAATTTCATTAAAGACAAAAGAAAGAGTACTGGACTGTTATGTGATATCTAGCCTCCTATATGGGAGCTAATGCTAGACGATCTCTTCAAAGATATAGGCGAGACTCGAAGCAACAGAAATATAGTTATACAGAAGGATGCTGAGAATACCATAAACCGAACAAGTGAGTAACGGTAACGTTTAGGATAGGATGCAAACAAAAAGGAAAATTATATTTAGCATTAGGAAGAGGCAGGCGAGGTTTCTGAGACCTGTAATGAGGATGGAGGGCTTACGGAACCTAATACTCACAGGACGTATAGAGGGAAAGAGAGACAAGGGAAAGGAGTGTGAGACCTATTTGAAGGCCTTAAATATGTGGATGGTGAAACGGAGTTTTGGAAAAATTTAAAGAATGAAGTTATTAAGAGCGACAACGGATAGAAGCAAGTGAAAATTAATGATCACCTACGTCCTGAAAGGACACGGCACATAAAGAAAAATAAGATATTCTGAAACAGTTTACAACAGACGTTGGTCCTGGAAGGTGAAGTTTCTTTTTTCGGTTGTTTTTTAACGTGAAAGTGTCTGCAGAAATCGAAAGGAACTTGCATAAGACGAGAAGGTAAGACAAAATCTACCTTTTTATATTGATAAATCTGTAAGCAAATGAAAAATAATACTAAATAATACTAAATAATAATAAATTATTATACAGAAATGTTTGTCTTTACTATTATCTCTTTTATTTGCAATGTTTTTCTCCAGAATTTACACAGATCTAACATTGAACCGTAACATTTTTAAATATCTGTTAAAGAATACAAACTGATTGACCAACCGCTCATGATACATGACTATTAATAAGACTTATGGTGTAAAGGCCATACACACAGAGAAAACAACTGACATTCCTTGAACAATCAGGTAGAATTCCTATCAGTTTAAATTTAGAAAATCTTTTACTTTAAGTTCATTTTTTCAGAAAATTTTGCTTTTCAAAAATTAATTTGTAATATTCATGGAAATTGCCTTCCAGGCCAGTTTATGTTTGTAATGTAGAACGTTCACAGCTTTGTTATATCATTATTTTTGTTATTGTTGCTGTTGGAAGTGTTCAAGAGATGTGTTTTTGCTATTTGTTATAGATCTTTGCAAGTTATATTTTAGTGCTGATGTATAAGCTCTAAAGAATAGTCTTCAAGATTTTGACAATTGTAAGTGAATAAAATGAATAATCAGGGTGTTAGAGTTTATTCAGCTAATGAAAAATAAATAGAGTAATAAATGTGTGATTGTTACTAATAACTTAGCAAGTGATATATTCGGTAATGATCTTTCGAAAAGCTCCGTTTTATGGTATTTGTTTCCACACGAAAATAATTTCGAATTAGTCGATTTACCTCAGAAAACGAAAAGAGTATAATAATTATCTCATCTTTCCCAAATGTTCCGGCGAAAATTATAAATTAAAAATTTTAACAGAATATTTTATGATAGCAGAGAATGACTCTTCTTAAAGGATAAGTTTTCATTACTTAAAAATCTATTAGGTACGTCCTAATTGAACCGGTACAGGAATTCAATAATCTGCAAAGTGCCTTACAGAGGACCAAAAATGTGAAATACGAAGGCGCATCGAAACCTTAAGAAAATTAACAAAGTATTTAAAGATGGCAAATTGTCGTTCAAAACAACGAAAAGAATTCTCACCTGCGACGTGATATTTAAGCTCTGGTAGGACAGTAACAGCTAGAAAATCACTCAACAGACGAATAAATTAATGACCTGAAGAAACAGATTATTGGATCTACTGACAAATAACGAGAATGCAAAGAGTATTTTTTTTAATCATATCACCCCGAGCAAAGCGGTAACGCCACTGATGCGCAGGGGGCTACGTAAGAGTGAAAATATTGGAAAAGAGGAAGCCGGAAACCACATCCTAAACAGAGAACAAGGGATAGGCCTCTTCACCTGTTCAATAGACGCGGGTAGAGTGGGAACCGGTCGATAGTTTAGTCTTTGAGAAATTAGAAGTTTTTAATGAAAATGAGAACTGAAAGGAAATTTTTACTTTTAACCAGAATGTAACTATTGAAAATTCTGGGATGCATAATGAAGAGAGAGTGCTTAGAGAATTGAAAACTCACAAGACACACCGATAACAAAAGATAGTGAAAATCAGCGCTTAAACTGTGTTTTTGTGAATAAATAGCAGAATTAAGTAAATAGAGATGGGTAGGAATTTTAAAAATACTTTTAAAAAAAATATAGTGTTATGTTGCCAAGTATAAATGAATAACTCAACAACAGAATCAGAATATAAGTTGTATTCCGCGGAAAGACGGTTAGTATGTACAGAAGTGATTAGTAATATTTACAATAGAAAGATACAAGAGTCCAATCCGTCGTAAGACGTGTGTATACGTGATTACTTCCGGTACGCCACCGGAAGTGTGACTAACTCTTCACTGACTCGCACTGACTCTTCAGTAACTCATTATTGACTCTTAAGTGAATCTCTACGACTCATTATTGAGTTGTCCCTCCCAGTAAGGGCAACATGTGACACATGGTCAGTTTGGACTGGGATTTCCGGGCTATATGGCCCAGCCGAAAAATATCTGTCTATTTTTGCCCAGTCGTGTCTCTACCCTTCGGTGGAACCACGACTGGGTTACTGCTCTCTGCTCGGAAGCAGAGAGCGCCCCCCACCCGAAGGCAGAGAACTGACAGTGTCGTAGTGTCGTCCAGCGACTTTGTACGACTCTCCTGTAGAGAATCCACCATTGCTATATATAGCAATGGGAACAGTCCATTTGTAGTCAAATAGGAGCGGCGCCCTAACATATAGGAAGTTCTGGAGAGTATGATTGCCCACGTCTTCGAGGCACACGTCAAATCAGAGAATAATAATGTCTTGCTATCTTAAATCGGAAAATAACACACAAAGAAATCTCTTGTAAATGTCAAAAAAAATATTCATCTGCTATTAATCTCGACGTTCCCGACAAAATCCAAAGAGGATCTGCAATGCAATCAGCCCTGACATGGCATCTCGACTTTAGTCACTTTCTTACCGCCGTGACGTGGCTGCCCTCTGTCTTTTCTACAAATATTTACATGGCAACTGCTTTGACGAGCTTTTTCCCTGGTGCCCTGTCCACGTGAATTTAAACGTGCTACTAGATTCGCACCTAGGTACTATTCCTTTACCGTTTAAATACCTAATTATAACCGACACTTCTACTCGAATAGTTTCTTTTCTTGCACTTCCGTCTGTGGAACTACTTTCCGTTTACTTGCTTCCCTGGTAGCTAAAATCTCCAAAAATTTAAATGCAACTTCAATTGCTATTTTCATGAATCCCATGCATATTTTATGCTTTCTTTAGCCAATCCTTTCTCTCACTGTAACTCTATGGACACTAGTGGCGGTCCCTTTTTAGGGGGAAATAATTTAAAAAAGGTCTATTATAATATACGACCTACCTATCGTTTACACACTGAAGGTAAGTTAGTTTTTAATTTTAAAAAATCCTTTTGTTTTACTTAATTCAAAATAGTGTTCTGTATCAGAGACTATATTAATCCATATTATCATTTTCATAATTTGAACGCTTTTCTTTTCATATTAGATTGATTCCTATTTTCTTTAATTTCTTTGTTCTTTTTTAAAAAATATTGATTTTAGTGTTTATTTTACACCTTTCACGTGTCTCTAATATGTTTCGAACTGTTCAAATATAATTTTCTTTCATTTCCTTTAATATAATTTTTTCTTTTTAATGATGTTTTCTTGTAATAGTTCTGTTTTCTTTTTCTTAAAATTCATCCCACAATCTTTTTCACTCATCACTTATTTTATTTCGCTCAATTGTTTTGCATTTAATAACTTGTCTTACTATTTTGTTGTCTTTAGTTTAATTTGATTCTCTTATGTTTTTAACTTGGATTTCTACTCTCTTTCTTTGATTTTCTTTCTTTTAGTTTTTCTTTGTTTCTACATCTTTGATTGTTTGTTTCTTTCTTTTGTTTGTCAGTTTATTACATTATTTCCTTTGATTTCCTTTATTATTCGATCGTTTAATACCTAT
>JBBBDQ010000989.1:107500-160000 GCA_037127315.1 Ascarosepion bandense
TGAATATATTTTCTAGGTATCAGACCTTCAGTCATAATATACTTTAAAAGTGTCAACTGTATCTTCCTGATATTATGTATAAGTATCCTTCTCATTTTCTCTAAAAGTTTGTCGTTTCTCACTTATTCAGTCTATGGTATTCTCAGAATTCTTCTGCAGCATCACATAATAGTTTGGTCGTGACTTTTAGCCCACTTTATAAGACCACCGCCTGATTGTTGCATTCTTTTAGCTCCAGGCACGTTTGAATTGGATATACTCCATCCTTTGGCTCATTCATCAGGTCTATCACATGTCACACGAGATCTGTTGTTGAAAAGTCAATTTACATGTATTTCTTGACCCAATTTGGATGCTTTCAAATATTAAAAAAAAGGAAATTTTGTCTTTCTTGACTCCCTCAATTCCAGCCTTTTTGAAGATCTGAGCGCTGTTCAGAAGTGAGTGTTTACTGTAATTCTCTTCAGCTTACGTTCATCTTGAGGAAGCAAGTTCTTAAAGCCTTTTCTTTCACTTCGAGTTCTCAACTGAGTTATATTTTCAACAGCCTTTTTTTATTGTACGACGATCTCTGCAAAGCCTATTTGATATCTTCAATGTGAGAATTCCCTCATTTAATAACTTTGTTATTTCTTGTTTTTTCCTGTTAGATGTATCTCTTTACCTTTACTTTTTGATTGCATTCACAGGGGTCTTAAGCTAATATTAGTTTAATGTGCCCATTTTTATAAATTCCAAATATCTCAAAAACTAACGATTGAAAATGGCAGAACATTTAGTTAAATACTTTATTAAGGATTTATCTTCCCTAACCCTACTCTCACTGAAGTCGGTTTAATGTGGGGAACTTGAGCGTGTACGCTCGGGTTGCTAGTCAAAATTTACCCAGCCCCCGCTGCTTGTCTTACCATGTTTAAAGTTGTCTTAACTGGTCGTCCCCTAGCTAATCTTACACACCCACCAGCTGGCGGATGAATATTTTGCTGGGTATTAAATAATAATGATGATAATAATAATAATAATAATTCCTGCCTCTCTTGGCTTATTTTTTTAATTGACTAGAGGTAATAATATGCACATGTCTGTCTTGCTGGAGTAAATATCCGGTTTAGTGCTTAAGATTTGATTACCATTTGGCTGACTATAACCAGTTCGGAATGTTCTATAAGAGCCGATACTCGATGTATATCTCATAATGAGCGGTAGTAGTAGTGGAAGTTGTCCAGTTGATAGAATTCCCCAAGGAGGAAGTAACGAAGGAGACGCTCTTGGCTTGGGAACACCATCAATCGGAAAGCCGTCTGAACGTGGGTAAAAGGTTGCTTGGTTGTTTGTTTGGATGGTTGATTTTGTTTAGCGGCATATCAACCTAAGTGTTATGTAATGCGGCAATTTAAATATTTTGAACGCAATTGTATGCCTTCAGCTACAGATAAATGTATTGTTGTTAATTCTACAATAAAAAGGTATTGTTTGTATGTTTTTGTCTACTGTTTTGTTTAGTTTATAAACTAGACAAAAACAAATACCTAATACCATATCCCCTATCCAAAACAATTTATCCCATCTAAACAACAGCAAAATAATCACAACCACTTTCAAAAATATTAAGGATAAGATCAGAACAAAAACACCGATAATAAAAATAATTTAATAAACGGTCTGCATAAAATAAATTGCCAAAATTATTCATCACATTGGAAAAATATGCAGAAATTTAAAAAAATACATAAGTTTTCATAATATTTTATGAAGTATACTAGTCATACATAAAAATAAATTTTAATTTTGATCTAAACAATGCTATAATTATCAAAGGAGAAAGTGATTTACACAGAAGGAAAAATTCTCGAGAGAGCCGCTATCGAATCTTATCAAAATATAAATCTACGCCCCGGAGTATTTCCAATCGCAAATTTTCTGAAAGAATCACTACTTTCCCAAAGCCAATATACCAAATTAAAGATGTTAAAAAAAATAGACATTACATCGTTTTTTGACTGATATTTCAATAATCTGATGAATATTCTTAATTTTAAAAGCCTTGATAAACAAATGACATCCTTGGTCTCATATATAAACATGTGAAAGAAAAGAAACCCATAATATTGCTTTGACAAATCCCCTCAGAGAACAAAACGCGTCGAGTAAGAATAGTATTTCTTCTTGTCTTGTATTCATTCTCTTTTTTTAAAGATACACTTCATCTGAAAATTATGTGCATATACAAGTCTCTCAGAGAGTTTACCATATAATCTCAACACCTTACTAAAAATAAGAACATCAACATCAAATTAAACCTACAGGCCTCGTATGGGTCTGTATATATATATATATATATATACGTTCACTGCTTCTCACACTTTTTATACTATAATAATTACTCTCGTTGGAACAACCCTATTTCTTTATATATATATATATATATATATATATATATATATATATATATCGAGCACTTTTTTATTAACACCTGAATATATATATATATATATCGAGCACTTTTTTATTAACACCTGAATAATGCTATACATATGTACACCCTCCTAATATGTATATTTATTAATTTATGTCACTATAAATATGTGTGTGCGTATGTGTGTGTGCGTTTTATGAATACAATATATATATATATATATATATATATATATATATTGAAATACGCATGTCACTGTACTCACGTGTGTGTGCATTTTATGAATACAATATATATATATATATATATATATATATATATATATATATGAATACGCATGTCACTTAGGCATATTTTGTGATTATAGGGGTGACGCATCTTTCATAGGAATGGAAACAGAAGAATGGTGCGCACCGTCACGACGTATACAGACAACCTACCTCAGGCTTTAATACAACATTAACTGATGAAAAATAGCTTAATCCCGCACTGGTAGCCAACAAAGAATAGAGTGTCCAATCTATTCATTCTTTATGAAAGAGTTTCATGCCTTGCCCATGGCTATTTGTGCAAAAGAAAATAACGAACCTGAACTCGGTATGGAGATTTCATTTTTTCCTCGATAGCTACTGTGCTTATCTATCTATGTATGGCTGTCTGTACCTGTATAGTCACTATCTATCTTTCTCAGCATATTAATTATCTATCTACCTATCTATGAATGGTTAGCTGTCTATCTAGATCTGTAGATCTATCTCTGTGGATGTAGGTCGTGGTGCTCGGAACGTCAAATCGGAGACCCGAGTTCGAATTGAATTAGTTGCATTCACTGACGCGCAAGTAACCTTGGGAAAGGTATGAATTCGTCTCTTCTCTCTCCAGCTATGAACTAAATAGAAAGGTAGGTTGGGTTTTATGGTCTTGATTGTCAGCCAGTCTACCGAAAAAAGCAATGGCAACCTAGTGCAGAAAAATATTCTGCACAGACAGTCATGTCTCTTTCGAGATATGATCGCACAAGCGTGTATCACTTATGGCACTTAATTGATATCTATCTATCTATCTATCTATCTATCTATCTATCTATCTATCTATCTATCTATCTAAGTGTATTCATATCTATCTATCTATCTATCTATCTATCTATCTATCTATCTATCGCAATATATGCATACATATATCTCTCTATGCATATAAATACACACGCATGCGTGCACCCACATACATATATATATATATATATATATATATGTGTGTGTGTGTGTGTGTGTGTGTGTGTGTGTGTGTGTGCATAGGCAGGTGGCCATGTCAATAAGTTATTATGGTTGTAGGAACGATACTATAATAAAGTTGTAGGCGCGTGTTGCAAATGAAATCGTGTATAGATGACAGATGATAAATAACTTAGATAAAATTTCACCACTTGAAGGCGATTAGGTGTCAGAAATCAATTTTACCTTTTAATAAGTAAAAAAATAATAGTAAGAAAATAAAATTTTAAATTTCCATTTTTTTTTAGTTTTTCTCGTTTTTCTTTGATAGACGATACGCAATATTTAGAGAGCAGCTGGCGATTACAAGTAAATGGAAAGAAGATGAGGGGGTTAAGGTATAAGACACCCCACCTCTTCTGTCAACATCAATGCTCCATACCAGCGTGTCGATTTATATTACATAATATATACATGTTTTATATCTGTTGTTATTAGATGTGATTTTTAGCATGTATATATTTCAGGTATTATTTTCAATATATATGATGCACATTTGTGTATCTGTTTTATATTTCAAAGACGCCAAGTACCAGTGGTGAGGTAGATATGAATTATGAGAAGGAGTAACACGTCAAGTTACAATGTGTCAAAGTTGAAGAGAAGGATATAGGTGGCAGGGGGAAAAGTATTTATAAAAACATGAAAGTACATAAGACTTAAGGAAAGGAAACAACAGAAAGAGAGAGAGAGAGAAAGAGAGAGAGAGAAGGTAAGGAAGCTGGCGAGAGAGGCTAAATAAAATTGAAGAAAAACGAAAGAAAAAGGAATCTTGGGTAGAAAAGAAAAGACAGAAAGAAAGGAAGAAAGTTAATATTTAAAAAAGATGAAACAAAAGTTAAATATAAAAGAAAAAAAAAAGAAAAATAAAATGGTGGAAAAAATGGAGGAGAAAGAAAACTTCGCAAGGAATGAGGATGAAAGTAAATAAATCAATAAAGTTAAAAAGAAAAAGAAAAGAGAGTAAGAATTAGTTTTATTTCTTTATTTCTAAAAGAAGGGAAAATGAGAGCAGAGTAAGGACGATGCATGAACAGATATGTAAAAGGGCAAGTCAAAAAAAGCAATGATGAAAATATTTAAAGAATATAAAATAGAAAAAGTAAAGAAAGAAAGAAAAAAGAAAGAACGATGATGAAAAGAGGGGTTAAAAGAAATGGGGAGTTTAGATGAAGAAAAAAAGAATTGAAAGAGAAAACCAGTAAGGAAGATAAAATAAAAAAGTTAGAAAAAATGTTGGAAGGAATAGATAGAAAGAAAGGACTACTTGTTCTTTCATTTTGGCAGTAGGGCATTTCTCACAGGTGACAGTAAGCTGCGTTCTGACCCATCAAAAAGCCAGGGACGCAATAAGTGTTTTCAAACAAATGAAGGCTCAACTCTACCAGAGAAATTAACGTAACGTAAACTTACCATTCTTATTCCGTCCTATATGCTTTTGGAGAATCTTGATCCAAGGCAATTTAAAGGAAAGTCAAATAGAAAGAAAAGGAGGTAGAATTGGAAAAGAGATGAAAGGAGAGTAAGATGGAATGAACGAAGACAAAATAGAAAGAGAGATGAATGGAAAAATAAAGGAAAAGACGGTAAGATGGAAATAGAGATTAAAGGAAAGTAAGACAAGAAAATAGGCGGTAGAATGGAAAGAGAGATGAAAGGAAAAAAGAGGGAAGAAAATGAGGTAGAATGGAAAGAGAGAGGAATAGAAAATAAGATAAAAGGAAAGGTAGTACAATGGAGGGAGAGATAAAATGAGAACGAGGTAATACAAAAAAGTAAAATGAAAGTAAAAAGAAAAAAGAAAAAAAAAGAACGAAGAAAACGATGGAATGAAAGAAAAAGATAAAATATAGAAAGGAAAGATTGAAAATCGTAACTATAGGTAGAAGAATCAATTAATTAACCAAAATGATTTGGAAATAAAGGAAGAAAGAAATGTTAAAAATAATGAATATTTGCAAAAGACATTAAAACAATGAAGCGACGAGAATAGAACCTTTGGCAAATAAGAAAAGAGCAAAAGAAGAATGAAAAATAGAAATGAGGACGCGTAAGAAAACATGAAGTAAAGAAAATGCACTCGAGGAATAAAAACGAAAAGAAATGAGAATCAATAAATATAGTTGTAATAAGAAAAAATAATGGAAAACTGAAACAAGATTAAAACAAGTGAAGAAAGAAGGAAAAAAAGAAGAAAAAAAAGGAATAAAGAAGTAAGAAAAGACATTGTGATAAATCTGAATTTGTTAAATTCCAGTTCAATCATTTTAAAAAGGAAGTCCTGTCTTGGAGATGGGCTTGGGAACAGCGGGAATGTTAACGGCCAGAAATCAAACGAAGAAACAAAATCAAAATGGAGAAGATGGATTGCTGATAGGTTCTTTTTAATATTCTCTGGGCAAGCAGGAAGATACTCTTCAAAACCACTTAGCACTGAATATGTTGTTTTTTTATTCACCCTCTCGACCAATACCATTTATTCGTCTCTCTCCCACTCCCCCTCAATCTCTTTCTTTTTCTTTGGTAATTTAAAATGTCTGTAAGAATTTTAAATGTTCAAGGTAGAGCTGCAGTACAAAAGTTACCAAATATCCACTGGAAGCTGGTTGCTGCTCATTCTTTATTTTTAATATTGTTACCCTAAGCTATGGGTTAAATAACAGGATAGATTGGGTTCTATAGCCTTGGCTGGCAACCAGTCAACCGCAGAAAGTAATGACAACATCCTGCAGGATAATTTTCTGTCCCGTCAGTCATGTCTCTTTCGAGACATGATCGCCCAAGCATGTATCACGTATGGCACTTAAATGACTGACCCCCAAGCAAAGCAATAGGGCCACAGTATATAAAAGATTAGTAAGCGAGAATGAAAACGAGAAAAAATAAAGTTATTAAGAAGAGAGAATAATAAAAGAACGGGAATTGAGAAGACAGAAAATAACGGCTGACAATACCTTTAAACATTTGAAGACCAAATTTAACTGGAAAGAATAAAACGGAAGAGAGAATTCCCTAAGTGAGAAATGAGAATAAAATAGAAGTAAGAGAAGAAACTGCTAGCATAAAACATGCGGTGAAATCTAGCTATTCCAACTGTAAAATGATGGCACTGAGAAGCTTTGTTACGGCGCAGGGAAAAGACTGAAGACGAAATACCAAGTTAGGACCAGTAATACTGCCGATTCTCCTTTGGATATTCTAAAAAATCTCTTAATACATAGAATCACCAAAGCAGATGTAACAACAATATTCAGTGCATAGACGAATTGTAGGCTTATATATAAGATTCTTACGAGAATAATTTTTCCACTTCATGTTAAAGCAAAAACTCAACAATCATTGTCCTGGAGGTTAGAATCAGTCATGCTGAGGAAATACAAAAAAAAAGTTCTCTCAAATGGTTAAAAGAGTTAAAAGAGAGTATTTTTCTATGTGCCATAATCGTGCAGTTTCTATGAGCCTTGATCATCCTGAAAGCACCCTGCTCAGGATGTTGGCGATAATGGTTTTCCACAATTCTCCCGGTCCTTTGTATCGTATAGTAAGACTTTTTTTTATTTTTGCCATCTGTTTTAATCACTGTCCTGTTCAGTCAACACAAGCTCGTTAGGTTGGTTACTCTTTTTTCTCCATCTCTCCTGTCTACAATATGTCTTCTGAGTATCAAATTTGATACATCAGTAATTACAAAACTGTCATAAACTATTAGTCGGAATGTGGGAGCAGCATAATGATTATGTATACGATTAATGGAATCGAAAATCTAAGTTCAAATTCTGTTCTAGTGCGTTCAATATTGCACTATGTTCTTTTTTCAACAGATAAAAACTGGGGTAGATGAGATTCTTTTTCATGATAGATAATTACCAGAAATAATCAAGTAAAGCATATTTTCTCAAGAGATCATAGCAGTTAACAGCTGATAAGGAAAGGCATCTGTGCCGAACCCTGTTCACTTACAATTATTGGTTATTCTGGTAGCTACACATGACTACATAAGGCTATACGTCAGTCAGTTAAGTGCGATACGTGATACACGCTTGGGCGATCATGTCTCGAAAGAGACATGACTGACTGAGCAGAAAATTATCCCGCACTAGGATGCTATTGCTTTCTGCGGTAGACTGGTTGCCAGCGAACGCTATAAAACCCAAACTGTCCTATTACTTAATCCATAACTGGTTACCAGCCAAGGCTATAGAACCCAATCTGTCCTACTATTTAACTCATAACTGGAAGGAAGAGACAGATTAATACCTTTCCCGAGGGTATTTGTGTGTAAGTGAATGCAAGAGATGCAACTGGGATTTGAACTTGTCTCCCCCATATTTCGTTCCGAGTCGATATCCACTAATACAACGTAACTCATGTTGAACTAAAATATATATAATACAAGGGACGTCCAAAAGTAATGAGTATTTTTTATTATACCGAAACTACAAAAGATACAAGAAACATCGCTGAAGAAAGCACGTTTTCAGCTGTCATGCAGTATTTTTCCGCATAGACACTAAAATTGGCTAAGACACTTTTTCATCAGTGAAAAAAAGAATTAATCATTTGATGCTATCGCAGCTGTACAAAGCCATTCTTAACGAAGTTTATCACATACGCCATAGCTGACATTGCCGAAAGACATTATTCACCGCTTAATTTTGCTCATATCCATTGTTTGGTCTCCGTTAACCTTCAGCAATAATCGATAAATATCAGCCACCATTTTCTCTGCATGAAGGAATTAAGTAAGAAACATTTTTTCAATTTATTTGATCCATTCAACACGAAGAGAAAATCACGTGCACGTGGGTTTAAGAAACCTGCCCTGTCTGTTCTATTTAATAGAAGATATATATATATATATATATATATATATATATATATATATATATATTGAATTAAAACTCTTTAGGTCATGTCACTAACCAACATCTATATCCACTGGACCAACTGGAACTAACCAACGTCTATGTCCATCAGAATATAGACGTTGGTTAGTGACTTAACCCAAAGTGTTGTGAGTTCAATACCAGGATACAGCATTGGTGAACAAGTAACTTAGAAATTTCAGTTAGAGGGAAAACTAATGACTACCAAAAGAGGATTCGCACAAAGAATGAAGAATTATATATTGCAGTGATCGTAATAAAAGGTTCAGTTCGAAATTCGTAGGTCGGAGCGTACAACAGCCAAAACCTCGATGAGGACAATAGCCTGAATAATGTAAATAGTTTACCTTTCTGTTACTTTAAGTTTCTTTTTACTTTATGTGAAAATTGCCCAGCATTTTGACCCATATACCATGTAATAATTCTCTATTCTTTTCCTTGTTTCTGATGGCTTTTTTATGTTCTTTAACTATTTGCTTAGCTGTCGGAAGACATTTTTTGCTATCCCAATGCGTCTTCGGATACCAATGTCACTCTTCTGTCCTCTGTTAAAGCACTTCCCAGATATTTAAATTGTTGTAATTGTTTGATTTTGGTATCACCAATTAGCAATTTGAATGTTCCATTTCCTTACAACCATACATTCAGTATTCTTACGACTGACGTTTAGTCCTTTCATTTCGCTTTCCTTCAGTACCTTCCGTAAGAGTTCTTAAATTTCTCATTCTGTGTCAGCTATCAACATTATGTTATCTGCACATCTTCTGTTATTAAGATTGGGGCCGCCAATAATGAATCTCGGTAAAGCTTCTGATCTTCACAGAATCCCCTCAATGTATAGATTAAATAACTTTGGTGAGACGGCATATCCGTAATCATTTTATGATTTTACCCGAAGTAAAGCAGGACTGTCACTAGTGCGCAAGTTGTCACAGTGAGAGAAGAAACTGGATGTAGTGGGCCTTGAAGAAAGGATAAAAGATGGATGGAATTCAAAGCGATAGAAGATAACAATTGATGTTGGATTTAACCTTTTGGAGATTGTAGTTATCAGGAAAGCAAGTAAACGGAAGAAAGTTCCGGAGACAAAAAGTGTGACAAAAAATTTTTAAAAAAAGAAAAAAGAAAGAAGAAACTTGTTAGAATCGGAAACATTTAACCATTTCACGGTAGAAAGGTAGATCCTAGATGCCAATCTAGTCAGTCAGATGAGTACCAAACATGATAAACGCTTTGGGCGATCATGTCTCGGAAGAGATATGATTGACAGGGCAGAAGATTATCCTGCACTAGGTTGCCATTGTTTTCTGCGGTAGACTGGTTACCAGCCAAGGCTATAGAACCCAATCTGTCCTACTATTTAACTCATAACTGGAAGGAAGAGACGGATTAATACCTTTCCCAAGGGTATTTGTGCGTAAGTGAATGCAAGTAATTCAACTAGAATTCGAACTCGGCTGCCCGATTTGTCGTTCCGAGTCGATATCCATGGCACAACAAAGCACATCTACATTTAGTAGCACGAGTAAATTTATCTGTTCGGGATATCAAGGAAAAAATTTCGTCAGCATCTCTATTTTCGTACTAGCAGTATAGCCCGGCGTTGCTCGGGTGTAATGAAAGCTTTAAAACTAACCCATGGTTTTGGAGTTCAGACTCTTTAGACGTTGGCACAAAAGACTAAAAAGCAATAGTTGTTTCCAGTTAAAGCAAAACCGTAAACTGAAAGAAAAATGAATAGATGTAAGACAAATTTTGATTTCCTGGTATCGATATCAAATAAGTTTTTTTTTTGCCGTAAACTGAATTTTGAAGGCTAAATAAGTCCTCTGAGTAAATGGTATCATGGCTGAGACTAAGAATTACAATTAAACCTACTTAGAGCCAAACCCGAAGCAAAAACTAAAATAAAAGGGCTGAAAAAAATACAGACATACAGGCAGATAAACAGACACAAACACACACACACACACACACAAACATCTTGCCTTATATATATATATATATATATATATATATATATTATCGATTTTCTGCACTATTGTAAGAACTGCAACCTTGAAACTTTTGAATATTGTTTCTTATGTCTTTGTCTATGAGTGTATCAAATTTGATTAAAATCGGACCACTCCTTCTATAACCCGATTTTTTCGATTATCGATTTTCGATATTCATAGGGGGTACCTCGACACAAAACCTAGCTAAGAACACTCGCAGACGCTTATAGTACAACTGTGTAAATTTTTAAGAAAATCGGTTCAGCCATTTCGGAGTCTATATGTAACGGACACACACACACACAGACACACACAGAGACAAAGTTTCATTTATAAATAAGTTTAGATATTTACTGATTACCATTTCTATTGGTATGCAAGTGGTTCGCTGCTATTATAAATTCTTGATCATTTTAATATTCTTCCCTAACAAATCAAAGTTACTTAACAGTTCAAACAGTTCTTTGTGACGTACTAAATCAAGTGATATAGAACACAAGCAGATGTCTTTGTGAATTTGTATTGTTCTTTTTTATAATACATAATTCTGAATATAAATATCGGCATTTTGTTCTGTTTCTTTGACGAACCAGCATTCATCTTGTTTCTTTTCTAATTTTGTTGTTCACTCGATTCATCAGAATTCAAAATTTTGTCATATGGCATTAGGCTGATGGAATTCCCATTTTTTTAAATCATTTCACCTAAAAAAAAAATCGATACCGCCACTGATGTGCAAGGGTCTATATAAGATAGTTAAAGTTTTAGAGAGGAAAAGAGTGAAGACGAATACGAACCAGCTACAGAGAGAGAAAGAGAAAGGGCAAGAACACAGGAATTGAAGACAATTACGAAGGTAGAGAGAAAGGAAAAGAACAAGATACACGGGGTGTTGTGGAAAGAGCTGAAGTTAAGTGGATAAAAGATGGGAATTGACTTTGCATTTAAATTCTTGAAGATTATGGCTGTCAGGAAAGTAAGGATATGGAAAAGAGTTCTACAGGCGGTAAGCGCGAGATAAAGAAGCTGCTGGAGTCGCTTGCATCTGGTTGATCGAAATGTAAAAGTGTGGGACCTTGTTGTTATTCTGGTTGCCCGAGTAAATTCGTGTGGATGGTGCACCAGTGACCTAAGTTCTTCGGAGCAGACGCCATTTGTTTTCAATTTCGTCGATGCTATTAAAAAACGTAATAATAAATAAGTTATACAATTTACCTTATCTTTTACATTCAAAGAAACATGTATCCAGGAACGGTATCTTTCCAAATGCACAATATATCTCTGTAAGTATGTGCTTGTACGTGCGTGTGTTTGTGTCGGTATGGATGTATGAGTTATCAATGAATACAGAAAGAAAGTAATAAAAAACAAAATAAAAGCAAATTTGGGAATATAGGCCCTGTTAATACCTGCCTTGTTAAAAGTTAGCTATCAGACGCAGTGCAAAACATGACTGTTATCATATTTAGTAAATGTGCTATAAATAGTGATTCTTAAATTATGGTTTTGAAATTCTTAAAAGTGAACTCATAATAGGGAATGAAATACTTACTCTTTATTTACAAAGTCTTTCTTTAACTTTTTTTTTGTTGTTGTTGACACATGAGTTTGAGTTAATTTACTATTTTTCTTTTCTTTTTTTTTAACAGAGGAAATAATGTTCACCAGATGGGACAGGGAAAGCCTTATATACCGACAATAGGAAGTGAAACTGCAGCGATTATGTTGGAAAACTACTAGCTGTATTTTACCGTTCGGCAAAGCTAAAATATTTTTCTTTTTCCAGAAAATATACATCACTTAGAATTCAGGTCCGATTCTCGCTGAGAGATATATTTTCTTTCATAGCTCTTTCTCTGTTTAGTCCGATGAATATTATTTTCACTGATTAAAAAAAAAAAAAAGAATATCTATTCAAATAACTATATGGGCTAAAATAGCGTTTATAGTCTAAAGACAGATAATGAAAGATGAAAATTCATTAAATTAATTTGCGTTTCAGGTACAAAATTATTAAAAAATCGCATTAGGATTAGTGTATTTATTTTTTAAAAAAAGGTAAATGGACGCTTTCTTTAATGTTCCAACAATAATGCAGACCTGGTTAAAAAATGGTTTCCCAGAATAATGGATAAGGAAATATTTGTTCAATGTTTGCTGATAGTTAGAGTTACATTAATAAAACTTTCTGTGTTTAGAACGGTGGATATAAATTTAATTGAAAAATAAATAAAAATGAAAATATCTCTACTTCAGCACGTGATTTCACTATTGAAAATGGTATTAGACATTTGCTGATAAGAAAAACATTCTGTATTCACTGATGTAGCGGCCATTACTATTGTCAGTTGTTAATTAAAACATTTTTCAGGAAAATAGATTATTCAATAAGTGGTTGTTCAAAATAGAGTGGAACATTAAGTTCTTGATTGTGTAATTATTTCCTCTTCGAAAGAGATGTAATATCGGTTATAGTTGTTGCTTTTATTGTAAGTCGTCAAGTAATAAGGTTTCTGTTATTTAGTCAAGTTCACACGGTTCGAAGAAGGATGGTCCTCGCTAAGATCTACAGGTTTCATTCTCTGGAAGCGACCTTGAACCATCGATCTGAGAAAGCAGTTGCATACTGAATAACTATTATATTCATTAAGTTTCATTAAGACGCACGCATGTGGTGTCGTGGATATCGGGCCCCGAACGAGAAATCGGAGAGGTGCGTTCGAATTCTACGCACAAAAAGTGAAACATATCTTAACCGATGTCTTTTGTTTTCTGATGGACTTTATCTAGTCAAACGTAAGGATATTTTTTAACGGGTATTTATACTCATGGTAATTCCTCTGACGTTTTTCTCCTAGTGTTCCGACTACATGAATTTAAGTGTACTCATAGATTGACATCCTGTTCCCACCCTTTTATCGTTGAAATAGTTAAATGTAACCTCCACTTCCACCCCAACAGTTAAATGTAACCTCCACTTCCACCCCAACAGTTTCTGATTGAGCTTGCATCTTTTGTGATTGTCACACTTAGAATTTAACATAATATGATAAACTTTTGATCTAAAAATGAACCTTCAGCCAGATAATCTCTTAGCATTATTAAGAATGCTTTTTGCCTAGAGTCAATGCACGACCGTGAAATTCTGTGGATTCACACTCTGAGAAAGCTTTCATAAAACAGAACAAATGAGAATGTTGAACGCACAGGGTCTGCAATGAATCGATGATTGAAAATACAAGAATTAAATGATTTAGGGATTTGACGTCAAGTTCGGTAAGTATCCAACCATTTTCAATATCTTCACTGGTCATTTTTCATGTCTCGTGCAGGGCTTTTCATTTTGGCTATTCATCGGAATACGCAGGCATCGGCAATCCAGATTTGGTTCTCAGTGATAATCTGGCTTTCTCCCAAATCCCTTGATAAAGGAGATTAAAAATAACACACACACACACACACACACACACACACACACACACACACACATATATATATATATATATATATATATATATATAAGGGATATTTAGTCAGAAATTATTAATCCATACAATTTTGCTTAAAATACAGACATGTCCTGTTTTATTATTGTATCGTAATTTTCCTATTTTCAAAGTGTTTTGTATTACGATCAAAATTCACAGGCGGAAAACTTATCTTACCCGGCGCGTTTGGTCTTCTGATTAACTTTGTCGAAGCAAATGAAATATTTTCATTTTTCAACAATAAACAAAATAAAAATGTTAGTTGTTAGTTTTTAAAACTTTTTAAATGTAAGAAACCCTCATACATTTTCGTTGAGCTGAGAACTAGAGGTAAATTATGGTGAACGCTAAGTAAGGTAATGTAATAACCAAAAGTGATTTAACCATGTTTTTAAATATTTTTTATCAATGTCATTTAATGCTTAAACTAAAACAATATAAATATTATTCACATTAATACCTGTGGCGAACGATATTTTATTTAATGTGCGATGTTTCTTCTTTTTCTTCTATGTGCCAATGTGACATGCCCCTTCAGGACGTAGGCGATCATGGCCTTCCATATCTCTTTAACCCAGGTAGCTCGTAGCATGCTTTAGCTATGCCATCCACCTGCTCAGGTGCTTCAAATACGTTGTCCGCTGCTTTCCCCTGTTTCTCTTTTCCTCTATCTGACCTGTAATTATCAGATTCTCCAAGCTTTTCTTCCTCATTTCATGCCCCAAGAACTTTAGCTGTCTCTTCTTGATGCTCAGTATTAATTTTCTTTTCGTTTCCATCCTTTCTAAAATTTTATCATTGCGCACATCCTCGATCCATGATATCCTCAGCATCTTTCTGTAGAACCATTTTGTCAAAACATCTGTGGTGCTGAGTCTTTCTTTGCATTGGGTTCTGTCGATTACTTCGACATTATCCACTAATATTTGTCTTATGGTCATCATTGTATTTTGGTCGTTCTCGGAGTCCTGGCCCGGATGTGCACGAATTTCACTTGGTTTCGATAGGTGACAAGTCACTCCTCAAAAGACCTTGATACATATGTGTACGATGTAAGAATTGATGTTGTGATTCAATCCATATCTAATGATCAAGAAATAAGAGACAATGGTGGGAAATAATAAGCGAAAATAAATCTTTATTAAGGATCAAGAAATAAGAGAGAATAGTGCGAAATATTAAGCGAAAAGTAAACGTTTTTAAGGGTCAAGAAATATGAAAGACTGGTTTGAAATCTTAAGCGGAAGGAAAACGTTATTTATGATCAAGATCAATGAAAGAAGAGGAAGCAAAACACAGGACACAGTGATTAACATTGAGTGTTAATATTTGAAGATCAAAGAAAAGGGCCATAATTCCACAAGCTATAAATGAGTGAAGAGAAAATGTTATTTCGGGTTACATGTAGCAATTTCGGCTATAAAATGATGAGATTATGCCACCAATCAAGTACTGCGTTAAATTTTATTAAGTCTAGGTACCATAGAGGAAAGTTTATCCGAATAATAATTATTAAACTATTTATAGTAAAGGTACAGAGATACTACATTACGGCAGTGAGAAAGTCTCTGAAGTCGAGATGTGGGAGTAGGATCAATAACATTTCATATTCTTTTTGGAGTTTTGAAAGAGCACAAGGCCAGATATGGCAGCAATATAAGAAGCATTGAAAAATAACAAATTTGAAATATGGAAAATGGATTTTTCTTGCAGCCGATCCAGCAATGTGTTCAATGTAGTCTTTCCACTTCATGTCTGCAGAAAATGTTAGTTCATGAAAAGCGTAAAGGTTAGAGGTTAGCATCAGCCATGTAAACAAAAAGACAGAAAGACGATTGATAGAAATTAGTTTTATTTAGGAAACACTAAAATTAACAAGCCATTCCTTGTCCCAGTTGACAGCAGATTTTAGGTCACTTTTGATATCAGCTACAATTTGACCTCATCGAACCGCTCGATCACTTAAACGTATATGTTATTATCACAATATTTCGTATATTAAATATTACTTTGCATGTTAATTTTACATTAATAGGAATTCTTTGTTAATCTATAAACTTTAATAGTCTTACAACAATTGATTCTATTAAATTTGCTACTGTTTTCTATTTATCATTACTAGCAGACAATCTTGTTGCTTCTAAGATCTTTTATTTTTATAAAAAATGATGAAAAAAAACTAAAAACGGAAAGGTGATGGATAACAAACGAAATTCTAGAACAAATGTAAAGAAAATAAAATACGAATATAATAACATCGATTAAAACCAAAAAATGTTAAACATTCGAAAATGTAAGAAGGAAAATAAATAAAAATTAAAAAAACAAATCCATATTTATTCATAAATAATACAAATAAAATGAAACTCATTAAATAAGTCAAACTATAATAAAAATGAAATCGAAACTAGTATAAAATTATAATGATTTAAATAAAATAAAATGAAGTGAAGTAAAAGTAAAAAATAAATAAAATTAAAATAACATAAATATAAAATAAAACGAAGTAAAAAACTGAATTAAAATAAAATCGAAAATGATTTCAAAATGAAATAAGAACTGAAAAAAAATAAAAATCCAAATAGAAAATAAAAATAGAATTAAAAAAGACTTCACAAAATGTCACAAATAAATAAAAACAAATATAAGTAACTAAAGAAAGAAAAATTTCACATAAGAAAAAAGAAATGCTATAAATAAAAATTAAGGAAAACAAAATAAATAAAGTAAAAAGATGAAGGATAGAAATGGAATGCAAAAGCAAGCCTGAAAGAAAAACTAAAAATTATGACGCGAATCTAAAAGTTACAAGAAAAAAGTCAAAATGAAGGAATGCATTTTAAAAAGTAATTATGGCGAAAAGCGTGTCGCGAAAACGAAACTTCTGGAATACAAATGCTTTCTGAAAGAGATTTGTCTGTGATGGATCATCATTTCAGTTGAACAATCAATAAAATTACGTACAAAAATCGGAATGGAAAGAATGGTAATGAAACGAAAAGAAAGTTGAGATGAAAGAAAATACAACAAACTATACGTCTTTGGGCATATAACAAATCACTCTCAAAGAAAAACGCGAATCATTGTGAATAAAAATCACTTCTCTGACTGCGTTCTCCCTGAAACCAAAACGTACGGCCAGAAGAAAAATATAAAAAATTCGGTTTCAACCTGAAATAAATAAATAAAAAAAACAAGAAAGAAAGAACAAAAGAAAGAACAAAACAACAAAGACAAAAGTAACAAATATGTCTAAAATGAGATGCAGAAATAGAAAGGTAAAGTAAACATGATAAATGCCAAATGGATATAATCTATGGGAATCAAGCATGCACGGCATATATATATATATATATATATATATATATATATACATATATATATATATATATATATATATATATATGTGTGTGTGTGTGTGTGTGTGTGTTTCTTGCACTGAAAAATTCTTGGTCACATTATATATTAAAAAACGAAAACAAAACTAAAGTAAAATATTTTTAATAACATGTCCCTTCTGAATGTAAACGGTCATATCTTCATACCGATTTTTTTTCTTCAATATCTGTGAAACGATTTATTGGGAAAGATAGTGGAGTGCTTTTCCGATACTTTCTTTAACAGTTTTGAATTTAGGGCTCCATATCTCTTCGACTAGTTACGAAGTTTAGAAGGGATGCATTATGTATATCTTGGAATACAACGGATTATCATATGAACGCTGATTTTCGATTCGGTGCCGTCAAATGTTTTTATGATGGTTTCGTGATGATTTTCCTGGTTGGGTATTATTAATCCAAATTGAATTAATCTACTTTAATCTCTATATCCTGTGTTTCTTATTAACGTTTCATTTTTCTCAGATACAAATCAGTCCCAGATTATTTAAAATTTGAACGGTTTTTCATGACGAATTTTAATAGTTTTGTTTTTGGTAAAAATATTAAGGGCATTTATGTACTAATGACAATTAAAATTTTCTCTCTACTTTATAAAATTCACTCTAATATATTTTAATAAACTGTTCAGCCGTATCATTGCTACGGCGAATAATAGAGGGCACGATACACCATATTAGACGAAAAATCTTGTTTTGATTCCGCTGTATGTTGTCCTGATACACGGAGTTCTACCTAATGTTCGCTATTTCTATTTTTCAGATTTTTGACATAATCAACGATTCGATTATTCTGGGTTGTGGGATTCTATCGAAAGATTTTTGTTGTTTTCTTTTTCATTATGCGATTATATTTTTATTCTCAATTATTTTAGCATATTTTGATTGCCACACCATTTCGTCCTTAGCATTTTTCTATTTTTCATGAAAGCCGAAAACTAAAACAACGATTTTCCAATATACTTAATTCCTGAAACGTTCAGGATTATCTGTATTCAATAATGCTATTTTTTTAAAATAATTGTTTACCAATACAAAGCACAAGAACTATTTATAGAGATATGCTGATTGAGGTTGATGCGAGTAAGAGGACGAGGTTAAGGAGAGAAGTGAAAGGTGATACGTAGAAAAGATGATAGTTAATCCTAGACATAAAAAGATTAAGATTTTTGTGATCAGGTCATCCTGACCGAAGAGAATGCCCGTCTTACTTACGGAATGCAAAGCGGGTGAAATAAAAATGATTTGATCCATTACACGTGGCATAGCGGGTCTTAGCTATGAAGATCAAAACAAGAGAAATGAAGAAGTTTCACTCTGTACAAAGACCAGGGTTCACTCGAGGTATCAGTCAGTTAAGCGTGATACACGCTTCGGCGATCATGTCTCGAAAGAGACATAACTGACTGGGCAGAAGATTATACATAGTAAGTTGCTATTACTTTCTGCGATAAACTGGTTGCCAGCCAAGGCTATAGAAGCCAATTTATCCTGTTATTTATCCTATAACTTGATAAAAGGGACGGATTAATATCTTTCGCAAGGGTATTTGTGCGTATGTGAAGGCAAGGAATTCAATTATAATTCGAACTCGGCTCAAAGATTTCTCGTTCCCTGCCAATGTCTACAGCACTAGAGGTTTACGATAACATGCAGTTTGCAAGGATAGGAAAAGAAGATAATTGTTATCTCTAAACTTGAAGAGGTTAAGATTGTAGTAATCGTGGAAACAACCACTTGGAAGTAGGTTCCACAGAGCAGTGGGAAGGAACTTTTCGAGTGGAACGTACTACTCTCCGATGGAACACGGGGGGAATGTAAGGGATTCACTACAATCTCGTATTTCTACAGTATCATTGACTGTTAAGAATTCATATTAAACAATGAACTGCAATTATCTGGCAAATAAGTCAGTCAGTTAAATGCTATACGAGATATACGTTTAGGCGATCATGTCTCAAAGAGACATGACTTATTGGGTAGAAGATTTTCCTGCAGTATGTTACCATTATTTTCTGAGGTAGACTGATTGTAACCAAGGCTACAGAACCCAATCTGCCTTTATTCGAATTTTTTCTTTCATCTCATTTTTCATATTTAGAGTAGATTTTCATTTTATCATCAGTTTGGGAATGTTTGTTTCTTGCGACACCGTTAAGCATTAATAGTCACGAATCGCTTGAATCAGAAACCATCGTTCACATTGGGGGAAAGAATTTTCCAAATATTTTTTCATGTTTCTTCGAATTTTCCTTTCGACTTTTAGTTATTTACCCCTTTTAATTTCCTCTTGATACCTGTTTCTTTTTGTAG
Source organism: Ascarosepion bandense (assembly GCA_037127315.1). Classification (NCBI taxonomy): domain Eukaryota; kingdom Metazoa; phylum Mollusca; class Cephalopoda; order Sepiida; family Sepiidae; genus Ascarosepion; species Ascarosepion bandense. The sequence continues at coordinate 127,269 of JBBBDQ010000989.1, forward strand.
CATTCGGTTGTTCTGCAGTATTTGCATTTTTCAGACTATTGTCCTCATCTTTGTTGCCATTTGTATAAGGTTTCGGCCATTGTACGCTCCAGCCTTCTTCAGCTACTAGGAATTTCGAACCGAACCCTTTATTACAATCGCGTAAAGCCTCGATTGGAAGTCATGAGTTATCTCCCTCTCACCCTGCAAATTACTTGTTCACCACTGCTGTAGCCTGGTACTGAACTCACAACTCTAAGAGTCAACTCAGAAACTAACCAACGTCTATAACCACTAGGCCATGTATTCTTAAAGACACATGGCCTAGCATCTGAAGAAGGCCGGAGCGTACAACGGCCGAAACGTCGTACAAATGGCAACAAAGATGAGGACAATAGTCGAATAATGTAAATACTGTAAATACTACCTCATCTCAAAAATACTATTCGGTTGTTTTGCCATTTAAAAAAACAACAAAAGCGTTGACACCGACTTATGAGTGATAAATTAATTTTACCCAACAAGTCTTTTGATACAGTAGAAACATTGTTAGCCTATCACAGTTGTATCGCTGTTTCTATGGCAAATGTTTAGACGAACTACATTCCTTATTTTAACCATTTCAGACCTTCACCACTGCAGACCTTCACCAGTTCAGACCTTCACTGTTAGGACCGGCCATGCTACGTACACTGTGTTCTCTCATCATTATTTGCTTTTTATTTCAATGGTAAGGAGGAAGTTCCATTTAAAAGGCGTCTTAAGATCTGTTATAGATTTTACTGAACAGACTCTCGAAGATAATTTCCCGATCATGAGATTCATAACCTCTTCAAGATATGTCACCCATTATCTGTCTTACTCATCCCCATAATATTCACTTCTTATTTCCCCATTTTCCTTCTTGTAACAATCTTATTATGTAACCATTTACCATCACTAGCTCTTTAGTCCTGTATTTGGCGAAAATAATATAGAATTATTGAACTATATGAGTATCTCCAGTCCAGTTTCACGAATTAACGTTATTTTTCAAATCATTTCACCCCAAACAAGGCAGAAATTCCACTGGTGCGCAGTGGATTATAGTGCAAGAATAAAAAGGGTATACAGGATGTCGATAAAACAGGTAATGGATGGGAACCAAGTTGATAAAATATGGCTATTGACGTTGCATCTAAAGTTGTAGAGATTGTAGCTATTAGATCGCAAATGGAAGTGCGAAAATAGAAACTGTAGAGTAGAAGAGGTGGTTACACTTAACTATTTCGATGGTAAAAGGATGAGACCTTAATGTCAATCTAGTAGCCCGAGTAAATATATTACTTCAGGCATGGAATCGAATTTTTATATTTTGTCTTTCCTTTATTACCTAATTGTTTTCGTGTTATAATTGCTACAGTTTGCTAGTTCTTTAGTGATTTCTTGTGGTATAATTTCTTCTCTTAATGTTTTCTACATAAATAGAAGATTGAAGAATCTCTATCCCTCCAGTACTTGTTTCGATTAGTCGACTATTGCAGTTTTTCCGAGTTTGTTACAATCCGTTACCTACAGCCGATTTGCGTATATTGCTTTGAACGAATTTATAGTCCTTTTTATTTTTGTTTTCTAGCTATCGGTAACATTAGAACAAGCACTCCCTGGAAGTACACCAGAAAATATTTGCCATTATTGTAGTCAATACAACTGTGTTCTGATCGTTATTTATTAAATGAGCACCTACCACCAATAAAGAGATATAGCGTAAATACCAGATACAGGTATAACGAGGTTATCTCATAGGTTAATATCATTTCCCAAATTTTATCTCAACAATACAACAAGGAAAAAATGAGAGCTTCAATCTATTTAATATTTTCTTACACTATGCCTGCGTATATACAAGCACGGATGTGATGAGATGAGGTCAGATCATTTCAAAATTTTACCCCAGATCGCAAACGAATCTATTAATAAAAAAACAGCGTTTCTGTTTTCCGTTCGAGGCCAATGTAGGGAAAATGAAGCAAGAACCTACGCCGATGACATAAGTATTTAGGATTGGAGCAAGTAATCAACATCCCCTACCAAGTATTCCTAGAAATAAGACTCAAGATAAAACTTTCCATTTTGATTTTGAATTGGAATAAAATCAGTGAGGGCACTTACCCTGAATCCATCATAAAATTTCAGTTTGTGAAATTAGTAAATGGTAAACACTTTAAAAGTTTCAGCGTATGGATCAATTATGTCAAATTTATTTGGATAAAGAAAATTCGACATAGAGTCGGCTATGCTAGGGGCAGTTTTTATTTTTTAATCATTTCATCCCGAGCAAGGCAGAAATGCCACTGATGAGCAGGGGCTACATAACTGTAAAAAGATTAATTAGAAAAGAGTGAGGAGTACAAACTAGTTAGAAAGGAGCAATAGAAAGCTGGGAATGCAGGTGCGATGACAGATACATAGGTGGAGAGAAAAGGAAGGATATACGGGGGTGGGGAGAGAGCTAGAGTCCAGTAGTTAATAGATGAGTATTGACATTACATTTAAATTTCTGGAGGTTGTAGCCGTCAGGAAAGTAAGAAAATAGGAGCGAGTTCCACAGGCGGGAAGTGCTAGAGAAGAAGCTGCAGGAGTAGAATTGTCGTCTGCATTTGGCTAACCTGACTGTGAATGGGTGGGACCCAGTTGCCAGTCTGGTTGCACGACTAAACACCTGTTGATGAGGCACCAGTGACTTAAGTTCGTCATGAAAGTATTTATAGAACAGACAAAGGGAGGCCACATTTCGGCGGTGGGGAATGGCTGCAGTCGAGCCGCCAGATCAGTACCTATCACATTACAGACTCTCCTTTGGAGCTTGTCAAGAACACTGAGGAGAACGGCAGGGGCGCTGACCAGAAATGGCAGCAGTAATCCATGGACGGACGGATGGTTGACTTGTGCAGGGTGGATTCAGGTGGAAAAAACATCCTGGATCGACATAGCGACCCAACTTTCCCAGCAGCAGATTTTGCTATGGATTCAATATAGTGGTTCCATTTGAGGTCTGAGGACAGGGTAAGTTCGAGGAGGCGTAGTGTATTGCTCTCCGGGATAATCGCTTGGTCCATGCTTATGGGAGTCAGAAGAGGTTGCCTGTAATGGTTGACAGACAACAGCTTGGTCTTAGACGAATTGAAGTTGACAAGTCACTTCTTGCCCCAGTTCACCACAGAGTGTAGATCCCGCTCAAGGTTAGCAGCGAGATTATGTCTGTCCGCCACGACAGGTTTCTTACTGGTGCGGGAGTATATTGTAGTGTCATCTGCGTAGATTCCTACTTGGGACTTGATCTCATCTGGGAGGTCGTTGAAGAAAATAAGAAAGAGCGTCGGGCCCAGGATAGAGCCCTGTGGGACACCAGCATTCGTGCTGTAGGATAAAGAGGCACGCCCATTCAAAACGACCTTCATTTTGCGGTCATTTAAAAAAGATTGGATTAGGTCAAGCAGGCAACCGTTAATACCGTAACCCCGTAGCTTGCATAGGAGGCCAGAGTGTCAAACCCTGTCGAAAGCCTTGGAGATATCCAGAGCAACCGCGCGAGCCTCGTCAGACTCATCAAGGGCCAGGAGCATGTACTCCGTTACGGTTGTTAGCAAGTCGGCCGTGGACCTGGCAAAGCGGAAGCCATATTGCCTGTCAGAGAAGAGTTTGTGGGCAGTGAGATGTTGAACTATTTCAGCATTGATGATGTCCTCGAATACTTTCCCGAATATCTGTAGGAGACTGATAGGGCGATAGTTGGATGGGTCCGAGGGTTCATCACAATTCTTAAATACAGGAACGACTGAAGAGAACTTCCAGCATGCAGAAAAGCAGGAAGCAGAAAGGCAGTAGTTAAACAGTTTAGAGAGGACAGGGGAAAGTTCAGGATCACACCTCTTAAGGACTATCACCGAGATTCCATCGTCTCCACTCGCCTTATGGGAGTCGAGTTTTGAAATTACTCGGGATACTACTGTTGGGGTAATATATATGTCGTGCAGTTTAGCCTCAGTTCTAATAGGGAAGTCGGGTGGGTGTACTCCGGACGAGTCAAATGTGGAGTTGGATGAGAATCTGAGGGCAAAGCACTCAGCTTTGTCCGCAGATGATGTGAGAACCTCAAATTCATGGATTAAAGGAGGTATTGAAGATTTGCTATTGTTCAGCACTCGTTTGCAAATCTTCCAATAGTCCTTGGAGCCGAACTTGCTATGCGCTGTCGCATTCTCTCAGCAAACAACCGTTTGGCGTTATTTAGGGTTCTCTTGCACTCATTGCGAGCAGATGTGAACAGGCGCCTATTATGATCCGATGACTGTCTCCGGAATAGACGGAAGTAATGGTTCCTGTGAGCAATGGCGGCTGAGCAGGCCGGAGAGATCCACGGAGATGAATGAGGTTTTAAGCAATACTTCCTGGTGGGGATGAAGGCATCAATGCCAGCTTTCACACATGACGAGACCTCAGAGGCACAGTCATCAACTGATAGGTCGAACACTTTTCCCCAAGGGACGTCGCAGAGGAAATCGCGAAAGGCATCCCAGTCAGCTTTTTGGTAGAGGTAGGAGGTCCTATAGGTAGGGGGCTCCTGGGGGAAGTGAGAATGGAAAGAAATACTGAGAGAGACAACAGCGTGGTCGGAGTTGCCGAGAGGGCAAAGCTGCGAGACTTGACAGGCGTCAAGCGCAGAGGTGAAACATATATCTAGCAGTGAGGATTGGCCCGAGGGAGTGCTTGGGAAGCGAGTGGGGAAGTCCATCACTTGCGTAAGGGATTGGGAAAATTGCGAAGTTCATGGCGTGAATGCCCGCTGGATCAGTAACGGCGTTTTCAAGCCACTCAGAGTGATGGGCATTGAAGTCTCCAAATACAAATATGTTGGCGAATGGGTGATAGGAAATAGCCTTATCTATGTCGTCAGCAATGCTATCTAGTAAGGAGCAGTCAGGAGAGGAGGGAGAATGGTAAAGAAAGAATAGGTAACTAACCGAACTGAGGAGAGACAGGCGGAGACATATGTATTGGTGGTCAGTAGATTCGAGTGAAGCTATGGGGACCTCCCCATAGCGCTAAGAAGACGTAGACACCGAGCCCATGCATGTGGACAGTGGAATCCTTCCTTAAGAGGGGAAGATAACTAGGGATGGAGAGTTCAGAGGAGGGAATAACTGAGTTGAGGTTAGTTTCGCAGAGCGCAAGAATGCCAGGGGACTTTTCATGCAAGAACGCATCTACACTAGGAAAGTTAGTACGAATGCCCAGGATATTAGTGAAAGAAAGGTTAATGGGTTTAGGTGGTTTGAATTTAGCTGGTTTAGGGTCGTTTCTGATTTGTTTCGTCATGTTTTTGTTTCCGACCAATATCGCAAATTACCCACCTCCAACTAACCTAACAACTCTAGTCACGCTCTTAAAAAGCCTCGTCAGATCAAGACTTTAAAATGAATGTCATGTATGACGACAAACTCGATGAGAAATAAATAACAGTCTGCTGTATTATACTTTCCCTCTCAGAAACATGGGTAAATATGGCTCCGAGGGAACGAAGAATGTTGGTATTAGTGAGGAATATATTTCTTAGCGCTACAGAATCACACAGAACTGTATCAAATATCAGAAATCAGATTACTTAAAGAATTTCAGCAACAGCAAAAATTAAAATGAATAAAGCATTATAAATCGAAAAGAAAGTAATAACATAATCAAGAAAGAAGCCGCCATCATCACTAAAAGTTTGAAACATTGTCTTAATAGAAATATTTTATAAATTTTAACAGACAGAAACACAGATGCACTGTGAATCAGTCATTAGGGGATATGCCTAATTGGTAAAACAGAAATAAATGAGAAAGAAATCTGCAGAAAATTTTCTGGATCCCATTTTAATTCACTAAGATGAAACGCGTATAGATTAGCACTCTTAAGATCAAAGCCATACATAGTGTAACATCAGGTCATTTATTATTATTATTATTATTATTATTATTATGTCATTTTTCATCATATTTCGATTTCTGCTTTGGTCTCACTACCAACCAAGTCTGCGGGGAGACCTAAGGCATGTAGTGGCGTGTTGTTATGGCTCCATTTCATGTTTTTCTATCTTCCCTATCATCCCCAGCATTACATAGATAAAGTTTTCCTTAGTGTGTGGGCTGTACTTAATAAGACAATTTTTTGTATATCTCTTAAGCTGGGGTTTCCAGGGATTCTTTCAATGTGTTGTTTTGTTCCATTTTTTATCATTCCAAGTGCACCTACTATCACTGGCACAACTCTTGTTTTCAATTTCCACATTTTTTCTATTTCTTTTTCCAGGTCTTTATATTTTGACAGTTTTTCGAATTCCTTGATTGCTATGTTACAATCCGCTGGACAAGCCATATCAATTAATAGACAAGTTTTCTCCTTCTGGTTTTTAACAATAATGTCTGGCCTGTTTGCTTCAATTTTTCTGTCTGTGTAGATGGTGTAATCCCATAGAATGGTTACATCTTCTATTTCTGTAACCGGTGCTGGATGATGTTCATACCAGTGTTTGTTTACAGCTTTTCCATAATGTTTGCACATTGTCCAATGTAAATATTGCCCAACTCTATCGTGGCGATTTTTATATTCGTTTGGGGCAAGCACAGAACAGCCTGAGATTAGGTGGTCTATTGTTTCTTGGTGTTTATCACAAAACCTGCATTTTGGATCCATATTATTATGCATAATATTTGCCTGAAAGTTTCTCGTGAAAAGACTTTGGTCTTGTGCTGCAAGTATAAATCCTTCAGTTTCAGACTTTAATCCAGATGCACGTAACCATCGATGAGTATTAACTTTGTCAACATTGGATTTATTGGCACTTACTGGATATTGGCCATGCAGAGGTTTGTCTTGCTAGCGCTGTTTCATCTTTTCAAGAGCTTTATCTTTGGCTTTCATTTTTATATTTTTTGCCGCAATAGTTGGTTCTTGGCTTCTGTTTTGCTTTTCTACAGAATCTACTAACTGTAAATCTTGTTTGAATTTACTGCCTTCTTTTATTATTATTATTATTATTATTATTATTATTATTATTATTATTATCAGTAGTAGTAGTACTAGTAGTATAATATGGTGCTACAGTATGCCAAGTTTTCACAAACCAGGCGGTCCCGGAAAACAGATGTTTGAGGTGGCACCATTTTATTGCATTAGAGGGATGGATTGGTGGTTGCCACTGAGGCCAGCGCAACCGATGATTGCGTGGACCGATAAATTTTTATCCCTAGTCCTAGTGTATGCACATGCACAGGAGTGCACACCTTAAGAACCAAACTTGTTTCACATCTCGCTCCAGTGGAGGGGATCAGGGTAAATATCTACTTTCCTGGCACTTTTGCTAGGAAAGCTAAAAAATAATATTACCTGTAGCCCCAGGAACGATCCACTCCTGTCTTTGTGAGAAGGTTGAGTTTATTGTCCGCTGCCTGAGGCGTTCCCTAAAACGAATTACCCAGGGATGGGGCCAGTAATTTTTCACGGTATTGCCATAAAACCCACTTGACCATGTGCTGCAATCGGCAGCGACGTGGGCACTCTCAGAAAGGCACATGAATGATAAACATTAAAAATTAAAACAATAGCTAGTTCAGTTTATTTTCATAAAAATAATGGCGGCTCTATTTCGAAATGTACCTAGATAACATTCTGCAAATTTCACGCATGAATAACGTCAACATATTATTTTTTAAAGCAAAAAAAAAAAAGAAAAGAAAAAGAAAGAAAGAAAGATAGCAAATACATCATTGTTATTTAAAATGTTCAATGAAAAAAATAATAAAATTAACAGTATTTGTTTTTCGTAAATATATCAGTCAACAACATTTACCAAAAGAAGGAGAGATAACCAGCAAAGAAACTGCGTAAACACACACCCATGAAAACATATTATGTATGAATACACATACACACACATACACACACACACATACACACCACCCGTGTGTGTGTTTATATATTTATGCGTGTGTATCTGTAAGTACAGACATATATTTATTAAAGAATATAATAACATGAAATGGTAGCATATTTTATTCACGTGTATGTTTACTTATCTTATATATTTTTACGAAATAAAATATATATGAATATACATGATATATCAAATATACTTGTACTTTTATCATGTATATGTAAAGATTTATATATTTATTTTTAATACCTATATATTTTATCTATTTCAAGTACAAAAAATAAATGCCATGCAAAATAATAATATCAACGTTCTCAACAAAATCTCACAGCAAGTACAGCTTCTTTTTTCTAACTGTTGGTCGAAGTAATTATCTTGTCTCCCCGTTGTGTATATTAAAGCCGACCTGGCTATACAACGGAGCTAAATGGACCATGAAGGCTACACAGCAGGTAGGCCCTTACCATCGAACAGTACTCACACACTGTGTGCTACAGGTGAAAATATACACAGGTGAGCAAAAATGAAAAGCCGAGAAAGAGACAACGATAAAGAAAACGGAAAATAACGAAGATAAATAGAAAATGAAATTAAAAAAAATTGAACCAGAAAAGAAAAACCTTTATAGTAACCGAAAAATAAACAAAAAGAAATAAAAAAAAAAAAACAGAAAAAAGAAAGGAAGAAAAAGACATGGGTCGGTGTCTTTGAAAAAAAAGTTAGACTCTAAATATTGATCGTGCCTAAAGCCATAACACTGCCTGCGTGGATATAGACGCGAAAATGTTTTTAATGTGTATCCACAAATTTATGTGGTTCTGCACTAAAACAAACAATCGTGTATATATATATATATATATATATATATATATGTGTGTGTGTGTGTGTGTGTGCGTGTGTGTGTGTGTGTGTGTGTACTTATCATGCGCTTACAATTAATAGATTGGTATTTTAAATTTATTCAGTGTAATTTGAATTTTTCTGTTTTTAAGACTCGACATAACATCACATTTAAATTTTATATACACCTTTAGGCATATTATATACACGCATCACATACACATACACATACATGCAAACACACATATTAATAGACTAAGTAAAGAACAGGTTGTAAAAGTGTTTTTAATCTAACATGTTTCACTTTTTCAGCTTCTTCATATATATATATATATATATATATATATATATATATGACGCGGAGAGTTCATAGTTATTATACTTACCCCCTACACCATAGTAGTAGCAGACCCCCTCATACCACTATACTCTCAATTGACCAAAAACCCATACCACCATTCCTTCTCGGCCTGCAGTTACGTGCGACGCAAAAAATGGACTTGTTTAATTTTCTCTGTATAACTCCACTCTGTTAATAATTTAAATGTTCTATGTTCACTGAACATTAAATGTTCATCCTTTGATAATGGCTTATGTAAGCCGAAATCCCAGACGTGATAAAAAATCAACAATTATTGCGATTTATTGTCGTCTTTTCATGACAACACTATCAAGCTAATAAGATCATACGAAAGGATCTTACACAAAATAAATACACAGAACTTGTCTATATTATTCAATGAAACCTGTAATAATGAAAAAATGCTGCCAAAATACACACACATTATATATATATATGTGTGTGTGTGTGTGTGTGTGTGTGTGTGTGTGTGTTAAACATACAATGTTACGGAAAATTCCGAAGATTAACGAAATGGTTTTAACAACCAACATATTTAATTTATTTGTTTGAATATTATTTTTTATCGATACTCGTATTTGAGTAGATATTCTGTTTTTAATCAAACAGTATATTTATATTGATCTGGCGCGTCTTAGACCACTCGACAACGAATGAGTCCACAGTCTAATCGAAGTCAAATCAACTCTTGTATAACACAATTTTTGATTTACGAAAATGGTCATCTCTGCACTGAAATGTATCGTAATGTCAGCAAATGTAACGGCTAAAAGTATTTCAGCAATTTTAAAATATTGAAAATTTCCAATAACTGAAGAATATGCAAAAAGACACTAAAAATCTCTATGTAAAAGATTTCTGCTACCTAGCAAACACGAAGGCAGATACAGTCTTTTCAAACAGAAAATTTCTATAATGCAATATTATAGGTTGTTTATTTTGAGAATATAATTTACAATGTTGATATTTTGTGAGATTTCCTTTAGCTTAAATAATGGGATGCATAGAAATGTCTGAAAAACTCTCCAAGATTGCATAGGATTTACTGACAAAATTTTCTTTTATTATCTTCTCTGTATTATCTTCTCGATGATATTTGAATCAGAATCCAGAGTTTTCCAATTTCGTAGTAACGTCTTAAGTTCATCAACATAACTTGTTTTTCCTGAATCCATTCTATGATTTGAAGCTTCATTATACTGATAAACCTCTTCACTTAATCCCTGTCTGAAATCAAGTATCATTTCACCAACTAGATCTGAAGATATTGGCAATTCTAATAAATTTTCTTCAACTGTCATAGTTTTATGTGCATTGTGATGCAGGGGATATCGGCTTGGAACGAGAATTCGGAGAGCCGAGTTCAAATTCCAAGTTGAATTCATTGCATTCACTTAGGCGCAAATACCCCTAGGAAAAAATTAATCGGTCTCTTCTCCTTCCAGCGATGGTTAAATAGCAGGACAGATTGGGTTATATAGCTTTGGTTGGTAACCATTCTACTGCAGAAAGAAATGGCTTCCTACTGCGGGAAAAATCTTTTGGCAGTCAGTCATGCCTTTTTTGAGACATAATCGCCGAAGCGTGTATCACGTATGACTGAGCCCCAAATCACCAGATTTTTACAAATAGACTTCAATATTTTTCTCGTGTAACATGAGCGTTTTGCTTTTCTCTGAAACTTGTCATTTTTATTAGCTTGCATCTCTTGTCTAGAGCCATCGCTAAATAAGATTTTATTGCAAGCATCTTTACCAATTCGTTCGTCTTTGACCGACTTTATCCTTTTTTCAAATGGCTTTCTGTCTAATGCTGGTTTCCAAAATGAAAGCTTACTGTCACTTTACATTGAAACACCGGTTCTCGTCCACATTTTTGTGATCTTCCATTTGTAAGTAGGAAGTTTTACTCTAAGAGATTCTTCTTGAGTATCACTAATTTGTGGAACAGACTTCTGAAAGGATGCTTCCTCAATTTCTACAGGATTGCGGCTATATCACGTTAAAACACCGGTTTTCGCACTATCATCGATGCTAAACCACGTCGAGCCTCGTCAGTACCTAGATGGGTGACTTCTTGGGAATAGTTGGATGTGAAGCTGTTCTAATGAATATTTGAATTCAGGACTTAAAATCGAAGAGTCAAATTCTAATCCTATTCTGGTTCGTTATATTCAATCATGCGCATGTACACATGCGAAAGGTATGATTCCACATCTCCGCCCCCCAGTTATGGGTAAATCATTATTATATACTAAAAGTTTTAGAACCTAAAAATATTTTCTGGCTTTAAATAATCTGCAAAAATTGATAAGGTCCAGAAAACAATTCAATCAATCCAAAACGAAATCTGCACCTTCGATCATTGTTCTTGAAGATACTTGTGCTCTCGTATATTACACACTATGACCAGAAAAAAATATTTTTCATATTATTAAAGATTAATCATTCTTGATAACGAATATAATTTTTTAATAATTTAATTCAATAAAAGTTAATAGAGAATAAAGTTTTCTATGTAAATGCACCTCGCAAGGGAAATCAAAACAAAATATTCTCATAGTATAAAAATTAAAAAAAAAAATATTGAAATTAGTAATATGGTTATCAGCAGCGGGGTGGGCAGACTAACATGCAAATTACAAAATGGAGATACCAAAATAAAGCAAGTACAACAGCTTAATTATCTGGGAACTGTTTCAACACAGTAAGGAAAGTACGTCACTGAAATCCGAATTCTTGTCTTACTTCTCATATTTGAAGTTCTTTATCTTTCATAATTTTGTTTGAACAGCATGGCTGACTAGGATCTTGTCAACTAGTCTAGAAAGAAAAAATCTCTGAATTCAAAGCGTCCTGATAACTTGTGTGATCCTTAGGACTATCTTAACCTAAAGACTCCTCTGCTGTTATGAAAGCAGTAAATTGGGCGTCTCATCGACGCTAATAGGCAGGAGGAGTCATGACACGATGGACTGTTTTGCATTTTGACGCCACCTTGGGATATATACTTGGAATATAGTAACACGTACAAAAGGCAAACTATATTTCCTTGTTCAATTTCAGTAGTGTCTTTGCATTACTAAAAATAGCTGGGAGCCCAAAAACAAAGATGTAAACTCAAATACTGATTTTCAAGGCAAGACAGATTTTCACCCTTCAGGGGGCAGGATGAAAACTAACTTCCTAGAATTTATTATTTTTATTTGATTCTTTGTTGTACCAAGGCACGATTAATAAATAAGTAAAAACACATTTACAAAATTTAATTCGATACGTCTAATGCACAAGCAAATCAAGAAATCTGTAGCCTTCGATGGACTGTTTAAAATCATATATTGATTTACACAATCAAAATATTTTTCTACAAAGACGAACCTATCTGTATCTGTTTTTTTTCTGTGGTTAAGCCAAACACATGAAGCATGAAGTCAGTGCATAAAATCATTTTTTCAACTAATTATAGCAAAATATGTGAATTTTGTTACATAAAAGTGCGTTGCTTACGGATGCAAATCGCATTTGCATTCCTGTTGAGAGTAATGGTTAGAATTTATATAAAATATCAATAATTTTATGTATTAATTATTGACTTCAAATGATTTAAGAGATATGTGGTTGATCAAACGGTTGAATAATAACATGATTACACGCACTTGGGTACATGTACATTAAATTACGTTATGGAAAGTCTTGTACTGCAGAATTAAATGAGTTACATGCTTTGTGTACACACACACACACACATACACACACACATATATATATATATATATTAATGATGTAAATTAATCAATTATACTCTTGAAGGAGCATGGAGTAAATTTCTTAACAAAAATGATATATTCATAAATAAAATAAATGTGTGTGTGTGTGCGTATATGTTATGGTAACTTAACCATATGACACATGAACTCTTACAAACTATATGTATAAGCGGCAAGAGCTGAGAGCGGAGCAGAGTGATGTCTGTTCACAGACAACTCTGACAGCCGTACCAATAAAATTACGCTGGTGTTTTTCTCATGCTGTATTTATTTGTACTACTGTTTTTTGTGAATATTTTTGTTTAATTCTATTTCGTCTTTGTGTCTTATTTCTTGTCGCTAACCAGGCCACAACAATATATATATATATTCATTATTTTTAATCTATACTTGTATTTGAATAGATATTCTGTTTTTAATTAAACTGTATATTGATATTCTTATTTCTAACAGCCTGATAATTTACGATAAATGTTTTAAAGAAAATGTGTGTCATTCGGCAGGATTCAAACCTATGACGCCTAACCACACAGGGGAAGCCCCTAATATCTGATACTTCTTAGTCCGCTCGACCAAGAGTAATTTCACAGTCAAATCAAAATTAAATCAAGCCTTATATAATACAATGTTTAAATCTACGTAAATAACCATCTCTGCTCTGAAAGTGTATCGTAATGGCAACAAATGTAAACATACATTATTACGGAAAATTCCGAAGATTAACGAAATGGTTTTGACAACTGAGATGTCTAATTTCTTTGTTTGAACATTTATTTCTACCGGCCTGATTATTTACGAAAAATATTGTTACGAAAATGTGTGCCATTCGGCAGGATTCGAATCTGCGACTAGTAGGGAAAACCACCATTTGATCTGGTGCGTTTTAGACCGCAAATTATTTCACAGTCTAATCGAAGTTAAATCAAGTCTTACGTGAGATTTACTAATCAGAGATGGTTATTTACGTAGATTCGAAAATTGTTATATAAGGCTTGATTATCTTCGATTAAACTGTGGAATCATTCGAAGATGCACTAAATTAATTGGTGGCTTTCCTGATGTTGCTACTTGTCGCAGGTTCGAATCCTACCGAATGGCACAATTTTTTGTAACAAAATTTATTGTAAATAATCAAACTGAAAGAAATAAATATATAAATATACAGTTTGATTAAAAACAGTATATCTTTTCAAATACGAGTATCGATTAAAAAATAATGTTTGAACAAATAAATTAAATATGTCGGTTGTTAAAACCATTTCGTTAATCTTCGAGACATTCTGTAATACACGTACGCACACACACACACACACACACACATATATATATATATATATATATATATATATTTTTTTTTTTTTTTTTTTTTTTTTTTTTTAATCATATCACCCCGAGCAAGGCAGTAACGCCACTGATGCGCAGGGGGCTACGTAAGGGTAAAAAGAATGGAAAAGAGAAAGCCGAAAACCGCATCCTAAACAGGAAACAAGGGATGAGCCTCTTCACCTGTTCAATAGATGTGGGTGGAGTGTGAACCGGGCGATAGTTTAGTCTATCTACTCCAATTGAAAAAAAAAAATAAAATAATAAAGGAAAAGAGTGAAAAGATTGGAAAAGAGAAAACCGGAAACCGCATCCTAAACAGGAAACAAGGGATGAGCCTCTTCACCTGTTCAATAGATGTGGGTGGAGTGTGAACCGGGCGATAGTTTAGTCTATCTACTCCAATTGAAAAAAAAAAATAAAATAATAAAGGAAAAGAGTGAAAAGATTGGAAAAGAGAAAACCGGAAACCGCATCCTAAACAGGAAACAAGGGATGAGCCTCTTCACCTGTTCAATAGATGTGGGTGGAGTGTGAACCGGGCGATAGTTTAGTCTATCTACTCCAATTAGTAAGTAAAATCTATCCAGGCTGTCTTACTATTTTTAATTATTGATAAAAGTGCGGTAATTTTTTTACATTCACCCGTATATATATATATATATATATATATATATATATATATAGGAAAGCTAAGAGAGACTGAGAGTAGAAGGAGGTAGATTTACATGCAATTATGAGTATATATATATAATGAAAATAAACCTTTAATTTTAGACTTTTAGAAAATCAATGCTGATAAATAATATATAAAAATTGTTGAATTTTACATTTTGAATGTAAAATTTTCATATATATTTCATTATATATTATTTTCATATATTTCATTATATGTGTTCAAAAAAGATCAATATCAATAATATTACAGATCATTCATTGAATTTTATTAAAAATGTTTTGAAAACCAGAACAGATCCAAGAATAGCACGTAAGGAGGCTCCACATTAATGTGAAATGATGTAGAAGTAAAAGCAATTTATTAAGATAAACATATATATAAACTGCACTGATTACTAGATAATTTACGGTAAATTTGCATACAAATTATATGGATACAAAAAGGATATTTTATAAAACAACTGCATTCGTAGCTCCCTGTTATGGGATGATTATAATTTCGATTTGAAAAAAAAAATCGTTTCACCAGCAATGCGACTAAGACGCAAAAGATTACTGGAAACAAAATGGAACGACAAGACTTTAATGAGGAGAAAGTAAAAAATTGAAGCTTGTACGTAAAAAGACAGAAGATGGACGTTGGCGTTGAATCTAAATTTTTGAAGATTTTAGGAAGAAGGGAACAGAAAGAGATTTTCCCCAGATTAGATTTTCAAATAACGAAACATGGTTACAATTAGCATGTCTAGTAAAACTGTGAGACTTACTTGCTAATCTAGTAGTATAGTTAAATTCATGCAGTGAAGGAGAAAAACCTTATAATAAAAACAACCATGAAATATTGAAGAAAAGTTAGAAGGAAGACACGTCACGGCTGTGGAAATGTGACAAATATCGAGATACCAGGTCAATATCAATAATATTACAGATCATTCATTGAATTTTGTTAAAAATCTTCAGAAAACCAGAACAGATCCAAGGATAGCACTTAAGGAGACTCCGCATTAATGAGAAATGATTTAGAAGTAAAAGCAATTTATTAAAATCAATATATATAGAAAGTGCACTGATTGTCTGATAATCTACGGTAAATCTGCATACAAAGTTTTTTCCACATTTTATATTTCTTAGAAGATCTTTCGTTATCACATATTTGTTAAAATCAAAAGCGATAAGCGCAAATAGAAAATCATAGGAGAATTCAATTCAATTCTTCCAAAACGAAGCTGCTGTCAATTAACCACCACAGACAACCGCACCTCCCTCCCATTAGCATGGAACAGGCTTGCCTCCCAGAGAGTAAATCACTACGCCTGCTTGGCCTGACACTCAGCGGACCTCAAGTGGAATGACTACGTCGAATACATTGCTAAATCCGCAGCTATGAAAGTCGGCTCTCTGTGCAGGGCCCGGAAATACTTTCCGCCTGAATCTATCCTGCAATTATATAAATCCACTATCCGCCCGTGTATTGAGTACTGCTGCCACATCTGGTCGGGTGCCCCTTCTATTCTCCTCGGAGTTCTTGACAAAATACAGCGAAGAATCTGTAATGTGATTGATACCGACTTGGCTGACCGCCTGCAGTATTTCTCTCACCGGCGTGACGTGGCTTCCCTGTGCCTCTTCTATAAATACTTTCATGGCTTCTGCTCTGACGAACTTAAATCACTGGTGCCCCCCAGATGTGAATTTGTACGAGATACTAGGTTGGCAACTAGGTCCCACCCTTTTGCAGTGAGACCGATGAAATGTAACCGCAATTTCTACTCCAACAGCTTCTTTCCTCGCACTTCCCGTCTGTGGAATTCCCTACCGCATGCTTGCTTCCCCGACGACTACAACCTCCAGGAATTTAAATGTAAGGTCAATAGACACCTCCTAACACACTAACTCACACCCACTCTCTCCAGCTCTCTTCCTATGTACATCCTAAGTCGTCTATCACCCTCCTTCTGACATTTCCTATACCCAATCCCTCTATGTAACCCCCTGCGCTTTAGTGGCAGTAGAATGCCTTGCTTGGGGTGACACGATTAAAAAACAAACAAAAAAAACAAAAAAAAAAACAAAAACGAATGAGATCGGCTTGTGTGTTCAAAGATATCTGACAAAAAAAAAATGAACTCAAAATTTAAAACTCAGAGTTTCTACATATGCAGCAGTTTTCCTTGGTTCATAATTATGACAGACGTTCGTGTTTATATCTCCCGTTCTTACACATATCTAATTCCATCAATAAAACTTTAGTACTGTTAAGTCTGTCAAGACGACGAAATTGGCTACATCCTGGCTTCCGACAGATATATACGATTTAGATCGTAACTGACATGTTATTCCTAAATTGGTAAAAAAAAAAGAAAAAAGAAAGACAGACTGACGTTGTCGATTGAATTCAACAGAAGATTTTTCAATAATTCCATGGTATATATATATATATATATATATATATATATATATATATATGTTACGGAAATCTACGAATTTTAACGAAACTTGGTTATAAGCAACCGACAATTTGAAATGAATTGTCTGAACATTATTTTTTATCGATACTAGTATTTAAGTAGATATTCTGTTTTTAATGAAACAGTATTATATATTTATTTCTACTGGCCTGATTATTTACGATAAATTTTTATTACGAAAATGTGTGCCATTCGGCAGGATTCGAACCTACGACCCCTATCTATATAAGGGAAGCTACCATTTGACCTGGTAACGTCTTAGACCTCTCGATACGAATAGCCTCCAGTTTATACGTTTTCAGAGCAGATATGTTTGTTTACGATGGATCGAAAATTGTGTTATATAGGCTTGATAAAAACCTCGTTTAGACTGGAGGCTATTCGTGGTCGAGAGGTTTAAGACGTTACTAGATAGGGGTCGCAGGTTCGAATCCTGCCGAATGACACACATTTTCGTAATAAAAATTTATCGTAAATAATCAGGCCGGTAGAAATAAATATATAATACTGTTTCATTAAAAACAGAATATCTACTTAAATACGAGTATCGATAAAAAAATAATATTCAAACAATTCATTTCATATATATATATATATATATATATATCCAGATATTCCGTGACTCATTAGAGTTGTAGGGGAACTATATGTACTGCAGCCGTAGTAGAAATAGTGTCTCCTTGGCAGTCACAGTAGAAATAGTGTCTTCCTGGGCATAACAACCTGACAGTGCTCGACCCTCTCCAGGCTGGTTTGAATTCAGATATTTCCTTCTCCTAGACCAATTACCAGCCAAAACTATAGAACTCAGTCTGTCCTGCTATTTTATCCATAGCTTGGGGGAGAAGAGATGTATTCACATATTTGACATATATTTTATATGTGTGTATGCATATTAGCACGTACATGAACGTCATGGATTCGACTGGAATTCGAACACCACTATCTACCGTGCCTCCATTTCATATGTATGTATACACTTTCGCATTATTCTATAAATATATCATTTTATACAAGCATATACACATAATGTGATGATATTTAGCGCCAAGATTGTTGTTTTTTCTGTGGTTTACTGATATATATATATAGATTTGTGTGTAGATGTGTGCGTGTTTTTCCTGTAACTACTTATGTGTATACTTATATACACTGCTCAAAAAATTTAGAGGAAAAACTTCGAAAAAACATCAGATCTAAACAGGGAAAAATGACCTTGAATATCTTTCTTGAGTAGGGGATGTATTAGTAAAAAAAATGATGCCACATAATTTGATCGAAATAAAAATGATCACCCTATAGAGAGGGAAATCAAAGACACCCCAAAAATAAAAGTGAAGAAATGATGCAGCAGACTGGTCCATTTTTCCAAAATGTCATTTAGAAAGTAAAAATGATTCTCAGTAGTTTGTGTGGCCCCCACGTCCTGGTACACATGCCTGATAATGTTGGGGTATGCTCCTAATGTAACGACGAATGATGTCCTGGGGGATCTCCTCCCAAATCTGAACCAGGGCATCATTGAGCTCCTGGACAGTCTGAGGGGCAACCTGGCGGAACCGGATGGACCGAAACAATATCCCAGAGGTATTCTTTTGGGTTTAGATCAGGTGAATGTGGAAGCCAGTCAATGGCATCAATTCCTTCATCCTCCAGGAACTGCCTGCATACTCTAGCCATATGAGGTCGGGCATTGTCAGGGACCAGGAGGAACCCAGGTCCCATTGCACTAGCGTAGGTTCTGACAATTGGTCCAAGGATTTCATATTGATATCTAATAGCAGTCAGTGTGTAACCTGTAACCTGTAGAGGTATGTGCGTCTATCCATGGATATGCCTTTCCAGACCATCACTGACCCACCACCAACCGGTCATGCTGAATGATGTTGCAAACAACATAACGTTCTCCATGGCATCTCCAAACCCTTTCATTTCTGTCGCATGTGCTCAGATTGAACCTGCTCTCATCGGTGAAGAGCACAGGGCGCTAGTGTCGTAGTTGCGAATTCTGGTGATCTATGGAAAATGCCAGTCGAGCTCTACGGTGCTGAACAGTGAGCACAGAGCCCCTTATAGGATGTCAGGTCCTCAGGCCACCTTCATGAAGCCTGTTACTGATTGTTTGATCAGAAACATTAACACAAGTGGCATGCTAGGATTCATTTTGTAGAGCTCTGGCAGTGCTTATCCTGTTCCTCCTTGCACAAAAGCGCAGATACCGATCCTGCTGCGGGTTTAAGGATCTTCTACGGCCCTGTCCAGCTCTCCTGAAATAACTACCTGTCTCCTGGAATCTCGTCCATGCTCTTGAGACTGTGCTGGGAGACACAGTATACCTTCTTGCAACGCACGTATTGATGTGCCATCCTGAAAGTGTTGCACTACTTATGCAACCTCTGTAGCGTCCAGGTACCGCGCCATGCTATCGAGATATTGATCCAAGACAAATGAAAAACTACTGCAGTGGAAAGTCAGTCAGTAAAAATCAGCCAAAATAGATGAAAAGGGAAAATAATTATCAGTGGTCTCAACCATTCCTGTTTTGGGGGGTGTCTCATTGTTGACCCTTTGAAGCACATATTGTTGATTTCTTTAAGAAGAAAGCAGCTGAAACTGATTAACTAACCCATCTGCTACTTAAGTAACGAGATCAATATACCAAAAGTTTGACTGATAGGTTGCTATGCTCTGATTAAAAAGTGTTCCTCTAACTTTATATATATATATATGTGTGTGTGTTTGTGTGTGTGTGTGTGTGTGTGTGTGTGTGTGTGTGTGTACGTCAGCGCGCGTCTGTTTTCTCGTATGTGTGAGCATTAACATTAAATGAATATCCATCTTATTAATCTGATAGAACCGAATGAATGCCTGATCGTATAAACACTTTCTATTTTGTAATGGCCAACATTTCGAGGAATGCAATATAAAAAATTACGTATAGAAATATATATACAACTAAGACAGAATGACCAAAATAAAAACAAACATTCGTAACACCATGGTTTATGCAGAATTAAAAACATAAAGAATATTAAAGAAAAAAATGAAAAAAAAAAAAGAATACAGCGAACAAATTACACTGATTGGTTATTCTGAATGTTTCGAACAGCGAACAGAAAAAACATTGTACTCAAACCAAATGTTTGTAAGCAACAGAATTCAAAACTAGACGCTAACAAAATATTGATAAAATAATAAGTAATAATCCAACAAATCCATTGAAAAATCTGTTTGAAATCCCAATACACAGGATCCAGTTTTCTAACTCTATTTTGTTTTCTTTTTTGTTTTTTTAACGTTACTGTTCTGACTGACCAGTTTTATTTCTTTCAAGCCTTACATATTTCGGTTCTTTGACTGCTGGACATGCGCGTCCTTTGAGTGCGATCTCATTCCCAGGCGCCATGATGATGACTTAGTGACGCCTTCAAGACTGTGCAATTCCATCGCCGGGTTAGACTCTGTCTGCTTAAAAGAGTGAGGCCATCCCCTATCTTATTTGATTTTTGTGGCTTTTGACATTTTCATTAAATATTTTTCTTGACCCTTGATGAGAAAATTATGCGCGATCAGCGGTTACATTCAACCAAGCCCCTACTTATCAAAAAACTATTATTTATTTTAGCCGAAAGAAATATCTATCTATCTATCTATCTATCTATCTATCTATCTATCTATCTATCTATCTATCTATCTCAGCCTGTTTATATATATATATATATATATATATATATATATATATATATATATACAAAAGTATATGAAATCCGTTTCGAAATGGAATAACGCCAACATATTTTTAATTTCTTTGTTTAAATATTATTTTTAATGGATACTCGTATTTGAGTAGAATCTCTGTTTCTTTTTTATAATTAAACAGTATATTTCTAGGTATCTCCAAAAAATCGCTAAAAACACCATAAAACAGCATAGTATAAAAAAAAGTTCCCAAACTTAAAAAAACAAACTTTTTCCATCAAAATGTTTATATTATTAAGAGGAAAGATCATAGTAATTTTGAATTATTTTTAAAAAAAATTTTAATGCCTTCTAACATTTTCGAAGTGTTGTCAGAAAATTTTGTTTTTATTTGATTTAGCGGTTAAACAAACGTTACGACTGTTTACAATGGAAAACGTAATGATTGCATCACCCACTTTTTTTGATGAGAAGCATTAATTTGGAAATTCTTGCAAAAATCAAATAATTGTCGAATTTTAATGAAAGTTTCAGTACTCATTCACAAAGGAAGGAAATTATTATTGAAATTATTATTTTTTAAAAATCTTGGTAAAAATACTTTTTAACAATTTTACCCCGCTTCCACGTAAATTCAAGACGTTTTAATAAATTTTAATTTGCTGCAAAATATTTTTAATAGTTAAACGCACGAACATTTGAGAATATAAATCTTCTATTTTTTTATTTTAAATTTAAGAACATTATCCGAAAATATACTCCGAAGAGTAAAATAAAAAATGTAACAAAACTCTGATATAATTTAATCTGATAAGCTTTTAATTGCTGGAATAAATAATAACCCTGCGCAAAGATGACACGCAAGTTCGTGAAGTGTCCCATATTTTTTGCAAAACTAACCTTTACCCTTCTATCCCCTCTTCTGAGTTTTACGTTCCTGGTTACCTTCTCCTCTTCAGGAAAGACTCCTATGTCCATATGCATGGGCTTGGTGTTTATGTTAGTGAACACCAACATCTAGCTAGGGTGACCTCTCTTGAATCCCTAGATCATTCTTTCATGTGCTTTTTCTTTCTCTACCATACCCCCTCATCTTGTGACTGTTCAGTACTTGATAACATCTCTACTAATATCTATAAGGCCATTTATTCTCATCCATCTGCCCATATATTTGTCTTTGGTGACTTTAACACCCACCACTCTGTCACCGATCTTGCAGGTGTCCAAAACCATGAATTTTTCAATCACCCAAGTCTCTTACGCAAGTGGTGGATTTCCACACGTGTTTCTCCAATAACCCTAATGGAAGGGACTTACTGCTAGATCTCTGCTTCACCTCCATCTCACACTCTTGCAATGCCAAGCAGCCCTGCCCTCTCGAAAACTTTGACCATGCGGTAGTTTCCGTTAACATCTCCTTCCACTCCCACGCCACCCAAGAAACTCAGCCCAGCAGAATATCCTACTGCTACCAAAGAGCAGACTGGGACTCGTTCCGCGACTTCCTCTGTGACGTCTCGTGGAACAATGTTTTTAGTCTTCCCGTTGAAGACTGTGCATCCGATGTCTCCTTTTGGGTTAAGGTAGGCATCGATGAATTCATCCCAACCAGGATGTTTCAACTTAAATCTCTTTCGTCCCCCTGGTTCTCGCCCGCTTGCTCGGCCGCCATTGCCCACCGGAATCCATTCTTCCGGCCTTACAGAAGCCACGCGTCGGACCATAACAGGCGACTTTTCCCATCAGCACGTAATAAGTGCAAAAAGATACTCAATAAAGCTAAAATGTTGTTTGCTGCCAGAATGAAGCAACACATAGCATCCCGTAAGTTCGGCACCAAAGACTACTGCCAATTCTGTAAAAGGGTGCTTAACAATAGTAAAACTTCTACACCCCTTATAATCAATGAATTTGAGATCCTCACCTCTTTAGCGGACAAGGCTGAATGCTTTGCTTGCAGATTCTCCACCAATTCGAGAATCGATTCGTCTGGAGTATCTATACCTGACTTCCCACCTAGAACTGAGGCCCAACTGAGGTTCATATTAACCTCTAGCGTGTCTCTAGCATAATCTCTAAGTTTGACCCTTAAAAAGCGAGCGGAGGGGAAGGAATCCCAATCATAGTCTTGAAGAAATGTGCCCCTGAACTCTCCTGTCCTCTCTTATCTCTACAACTACTGCCTATCTGCTTCCTGCTTTCCTGCCTGCTGGAAGTCTCCCTCTGTAGTTCCTATAATTAAGAATACTGGAGAACCCTCGAACCCCGCTAATTACCACCCTATCAGCCTCCTACCGATCTTCGAAAGTGTTCGAAGCTATTATCATCGCTGAGGTGGTTCAGTATCTCACAGCCAACATACTCTTCTCGGAAAAGCAGTATGGTTTCCGCTTCACCAGGCTACTGCTCATATGCGAACGACCATCATATATATTAGGCTCTCGACAAGAATGGCGAAACTCGAACCGTTGCCATGGATATTTCCAAAGCGTTTGACAGGGTCTGACATACTGGCCTTCTACGCAAGCTGCGGAGCTATGGTAAAACTGAACAATTGTTTGACCTAATCCAGTCATTCTTCTGTAATCACACAATGAATGTAGTATTAAACGGACATGACTCCCAAAACTACTATACGAATGCGGGTGTCTCTCAAGGCTCTATCCTAGGCCCTACGCTTTTTCTGATTTACATTAACGATCTCCAAGTAGGGATGTACGCCGACAACACCCCCGTTTACTCTTGTCTCGAGCAAAAATCTGATGAGGTTGACAAAGCAAACTTGTTGCCGAGCTTGAGAAGGACCTCCAATCCGTGGTGGACTAGGGAAAGAAATGGCTCGTAAATTCTAATGCTTTCAAAACGAAACTGATATCTATTAACCATCATAGACAATCGCTCCTACCCTCCATTAGCATGGAACAGGCTAGCCTCCCCGAGGGTAAAACACTATGCCTACTTGGCTTCACACTCTCAGCGGACCTCAAGTGGAATGACTATATCGAATCCATTGCTAAATCCGCTGTCAAGAAGGTTGGTTCACTGTGCAGGGCCAGGAAGTTTTTCCCGTCTGAGTCCATCCTGCACATATATAAATCTACCATCCACCCGTGTATTGAATACTGCAGCCACACTTGGTCGGGTGCCCCTGCTATTCACCTCGGGGTTCTTGACAAAATCCAACGGAGAATCTGCAATATGATCGATACCGACTTAGCAGCTCGGCTGCAGTCGCTTTCTCACCGGCGTGATGTGGCTTCCCTGTACCTTTTCTATAAATACTTTCACGGCTTTTGCTCTAATGAACTTAGATCACTGGTGCCTTCTAGGTATGAATTTACACGAACTACTAGATTAGGAACTAGGTTCCACCTTTTACATTAGAAATCGATAAAGTTTTACCGCAATTTCTACTCTAATAGCTTCTTTTTACGCACTTCCCACCTGTGGAATTCCCTTCCATATACTTGCTTGCCTGACAGCTACAATCTCCAGGAATTTAAATGTTAGGTCACTAGACATCTCCTATCACACTAACTTGCATCCATTCTCACAAGCTCTTTTTCCATCTACTCCACCCACATCCTCGGTATCCTCATCCGTCTATTACCCTCCTCCTGATATTTCCTACAACTAACCCATCATTCTCATCACTTTCCCCTGTGTAACCTCCTGCGCAACAGTATCAGTAGAAGACGTTGCTTGGGGTGAGATGATTAACAGAAACTAATTAAGGACATTATAGTCTGAAGAAAAAGATTTTTTCGATTGCTAATAAAATCATAAAAGAATTGTTTTCACATTTTTATTATAATAATTCATAAATTTTTAAAAATATCTTAAAAAATCTTTTAAAGAATTTTTGCTTTTAGAATTTTAGGTTAAGAATTGATAATTGTATTGCCTATTGAAAATTGAAAAGTTTAATATAAATCGTTTTACACCCATATTTTTAAAATAATTTCAACTTTTTTTTGTGCATTTGATTTTTTTGTGGGGGGGGGGGATGGTAATTTCTATGTGCAAATTAAAAGGTCAGATTTTTCTTCCTTATCCGATAGGAAAGGAGGACAATTTTGTCTCTTATGAGCGCCATACATTTTTATCTTTAATCAAGAACCTGTCAACACGATCTTGATTTACGACGCGTACAGGTCAAAATGTTCAAAGTTGTGATTAAAAATAGTTTTATTCTAAATTTCTATCAATAAGTAACATTTGTGTAAATCAAATTAATTTAACATAAAATTTGCTAATTTTTCAAAAATAATGTGTCACGGATGTAAAAAAAAAGGAAAATAGTTTGTGTTTTTTATGTTTTATTTAATTTTTTTTTTATAAGCGTTTCACCCCGAGCAAGGCATGTCACTGCCACTACTGCGCAGGGGGCTACGTAGAGTGGAGAAAGGCTGATTAAATATAGGAAATGTCAGAGGGTGGGTGATAGGCGGGTAAGGATACTGAGAATGAGGGTTGTGTAGATGAGAGTGTTCTGAGAATAGTTGGGAGTTAGTGTGATAGGAGGTGTCTATTGACCCTACATTTAAACACCTGGAGATTGTAACTGTCGGGAAAGCAGACTTGTGGAAGGGAGTTCCACGGGCGGGAAGCGCGAGAAAAGAAGCTGTTGGAGTAGAATTTACGGTTACATCTTATTTGTTTGTGGTATAATGATTAGTAATGATGGCCTTGTACCCTACTTAGCAAATTTAAAATTAATGAACCCCAAAGACAGCTAAAATATTGGATTCAAAAGTCTATGCTATATTTGGAATCGTAAAAACGTTTCTTTAAATTATAATATGTAAGATTAATTTAAATTTAATCAATTGAAATATTAGTACAGTCCAATTTTTATCGAGAGCAAATGATTTTAAATTTTATAGAAATATTTTATAAAACATATAAATCTTATATTTACTAATAACTGTCGATTTTCATTGAGCTTTGATACTTTATATCATTTTAATAATTTGATGGTTATTTGGGAAAAATTATCAAAAGTACACATATCAAACATTTTAATCTCATTGATAGAGTAAAGGGAAAATGGAAGAATATAAGCATCTTCAATTACTTTCAATCAATACAATTATTGACATTATAAATATATGTTTTAGTGAACTGTTTTATTTTTATCATAGGTCTGATAAGTATATCAATGCTGCAAAAAAAAAATAAATGGCATATGTTATCTCGAACATTCATAAGAGACTTAGCACTAAGAACTTACGAAGGTGACGTCACAGCATAGATGACTACTGTCAGAAAACAGTGGACAAACATACAGTGTAATAAGATCGTTGCATGTCAAGTGCAAAGTCCCATTTCACCGTACTGGAAACATCCATCCCTGCCACTAAAATTCCAAGTTCAGTAGTCCGCAAAGAAATTGATGGCAGTTTTGCTCTGCGATGCAAAAGGTGTGTTACTCTTGAATTTAATATCGCATCACTAGACAACAGTCAGATCTTGTGTAACACTGACGGAATAAAGGAAGCTGTGTGTCGAAAGACAATAGAACATTTCTGTAATTATATCATATTAGATGGCGACAAAACCTAAAGAATTGTCAACCTGGCATAAGAATCTACTTAATTTATATCTATAGTTCCTTCAGAAATTAGTTATCATGGCATCATATCCTGACCCTGTCCTGCTATCTGTTTACACAAACATATCAGGTATGTTACTGAATGTTTACTTCTGCTTTACTTGTTTTCAGTATATCCTGTAAGTACTAAATGTTCTAAGCCTTCTTTCTGGTTCAAAGTAGAAGTATAAATTTTGTATTCATTTACCTTAAAAACTTTGTCATTGTTCAGGCTATGACATTCTCAGTATCCTTCTGTAGAACCAAATTACGTATCCACTTCTTCTGTAAGGAGATTTTCTACTATTCACTAACATATAAGAGGAACAATGTTACATAATAGATAAACAATATTTTTGTTTCATAGGAAATATTTCTGCTTCTTAATTCTGTGTAGGTTTTGGAAGATCACTTTTGCTAATCCAATGCACCTTCGGATTTCTGTGTCACATTTTCCGCCTTTGGTTAAAACACTTCAAAGATATTTAAACTTCTGTTGTTTGATTTCAACTTCCTTACCAGTACCTGGGACTGTTCATTTTACTACCAACCATATATTCTGTCTTAAAATTGATGGCTAGTCGTTTTTGCTTGGATGTTTACCTGCATCCACCATATAATCATGATTGGGTCTTTCATCTTATCATGTCTTTGGAATTCTTAACTATATTTATCCGGAGAGCAATATTACGCAGGTGAAGTTGTTAGTGCAAGTGTGTTACCAGTGAAAATATTATTTATACGTTTTTATGTTAACGGGTCGAAATAGAAATCTATCAAGTCATGTTTAATTTTAGAATTTTTAAAATTTGTATCGTAATAAAAACTTATTACGAAATTTTTGTGCCTCTATTTTTGGATATATTTAACCATGTCTTTTTCGACCAGATACGTAGTATAATTCCTGGAAGTTTATTGTGTGACTCTTGTTAATGTATCGGACTTTAGTTTGTCTTTCTTGATTAATTACAATATAAAAGAAATTTGCGTTTTTCGTCTTTTGTCAGTAATTATTATTTACTAATTGTTTCTGTCTAGAAAGCAAAGGAAATGACTGTTATTTCCATCAAACTTTGATTTTGCAAGATGCATCAATGTTTTGAAACTAATATATTTTCCATTACATTCTTGACAGATTCTCCTGCTAAAAAAAGAATTTTTAGAACCTTCAAGACCTTTCTAGAAGTTTAAAAAACTTTCGAGAAGTTTGCAAGAATTTCTAGAACGTTCAGGTTACCATGGATCGTATAACGAAAATTGGTTAGACACTGTATATGGCGGCTAGTTAGTAAAAGTAATTTATAGTTATATGCGTGAATCGCGGAATACTATTCATTTATGGATTTTCCACAGTCTCTTTTGTGTAATTCTAGAATAAATAAATGCTATTTTTGAATCATGTTGTTTTGTTCCTACATTGCGTCAACGAGAAAGTAGATAATTCAGATTATCACTTCCGTGGACTTTTCCAACTATTCGCCAGTGTTTGCGTTAGAATAAGTAGAGGATCCAGAAATGTGATTATTTTGGTCAAAAATGCAAAATCTGAAGGAAATATTATGCATTTCTCATAATTGTTCTGCGTAAGCGAAAAGGAAATAACAGTTGCGATCCTAGAACAAATTTCATGTTACACAGTGCTATGTCTAACCCAGTAGCAATGTCACAACCTGAGCTGAGATACTTGAACTTTAAATCCAATTTTCTATTACTAATATTGAAATGGCTGAAAGAGATATATGCCTCTTATGATCTGAATATTTTTTTTTAATCATATCACCCCAAGCAAGGCGATAACGCCACTGATGCGCAGGGGGCTACGTAAGGGTAAAAAGAATGGAAAAGTGAAAGCCGTAAACCGCATCCTAAACAGGAAACAAGGGATGAGCCTCTTCACCTGTTCAATAGATGTGGGTGGAGTGTGAACCGGGCGATAGTTTAGTCTATCTACTCCAATTGGAAAAAAAATAAAAATAAAAATAAAAGAGTGAAAAGACTTGAAAAGGGAAAACCGGAAACCGCATCCTAAACAGGAAACAAGGGATGAGCCTCTTCACCTGTTCAATAGATGTGGGTGGAGTGTGAACATTACAACGCATGTGATATGAAATAATTTTATTTATTTTTATTTTTTAATCATTTCAACCCATGCAAGGCGGTAAAGCCACTGATGTTCAGTGGGGGGCTACATAAGAGTAAAAGATTAGATAGGAGGAGAGTAAAGAGAAAGACGAACCAGTTACAGGTGGTGTCAGAGAGAGGGACAAGAAAAAGATGGGAATACAGGTGTGATGACAGTTGCAAAGGTAGAGAGAAAGGGAAAGATATACAGGGTGATGTAGAAAGAACTAGAGTCAAATGGTTAAGAGATGGGTATTGACATTGCATTTAAATTACTGGAGGTTCTAGTCCCCCAGGAAAGTAAGAATATGGAAGAGAGTTCTACAGGCGGGAAGTGCAAGAAAAGAAGCAACAAGAATAAAACTGTCCTTTGCATTTTGTTGATCTAACAGTGAATGAGTGGGATGCAGCTGCCAGCCTGGTTGCACAATAAACCCGTGTGGCCAACGCACCAGTGATTTAAGTTTGTCGGAGCAGAAGCCATGAAAATATTTTATAGAATAGACAGAGGGAAGCGACATCTCGTCGATGAGAAAGTGGCTGGAGTCGAGCAGCTAAGTCGGTATCTATCACATTAGCGATTCTCCTTTGGAGCCTGTCAAGAACACTGAGATGAACAGCGGACGGATGGTTGATTTGTATATATGCAAGATGGATTCAGGCGGAAAAAACATTCTGGGCCGACACAGTGATCTAACCTTTTTAACAGTGGATTTTTTATAAATAGGATAAAACAAGCAAGCATATAAGTTTGAAAGAAAACACTTGTTCTGCATATGTACAGAACATGTCTGTCACAATATCAGCAAACCAGATTCATAATTGAATATATGGAAATGAGAAATGAATTAAGGTCTTAATTGTGTGCTGTCTGGGTTAGTAATGTAGGAGGAACGATATTACGTAACAGATAAAATGTATTTCTTTTTTTCACAGAAAATGTTTCTATTTCTTAATCCTTTGTTTAGGTTTTAGAATCTAACTTTTGCTAATCCAATGCACCTTCAAATTTCTGTCACATCTTCTGTCTTCTGCTAAAAAAACTTCACAAAATGGACTTCACAATATCAGCGAACCAGATTCGCGTTAGATTATATAGAAATGACAAATGAATTAAGGTAATAATTTATTGCTAATTGGGTTTTAACTTTTTTAAATGGTGTCTCTTTGGTGTAAAATGTGGTTGACAACAGACTGTACGTTTAAACGAGAATTCTTTCTGATAAGTTATTAGCAAATGTAATTCTGCGTCAAAGTATCACCTGACATATATCTTACTCTTCCATATGCGCATGAATTAGAGCTGAGTCAAGATTAGATAATTAAATTTCATAACGGTACATAAAAAGCATCCGGGATATTATTATAAAGACGTAATTAATCGCAGGTATCATATATAACTTACCTGTAACCACAGGTAACCAGAAAAGTTTAAATTCCACCTTCGGTATTCAAAATTATTCAACTTATACCTGATGAGCAATGTCACTGTGTCTTAATGACGAGGACCGAATTCAACTTGACTTCTATTTAAACTAAAAGAAAGACAATGAAACAAACGATCAATAAACAAATATCGATTGGTTGTCAGTCTGACATCAGCGTTCAAGTCAAATTGGAATGATGACTTTGAAATGTGAACAGTATTATGTTTTGAAAATGAAATATTTTTTCACTGAGTTATCTAAGAAGGAATGTGTGATGTTATCGATTATTAATAGTGAATATATTTTAAGATTTTTGCATGTTTCAAAATAAAAATAATGAAAATAATTCATTTTCAAAGATGCGATGGGCATTTAAAAGCTTCCTAGAGATATGCAGTTATAAGCACAAAAGTTTAAGTATGTTTTTCCACATCAAAACTTGCTTTTAGAAGTGATTCTACCAGCCATTTATACAATCCCGGAATAACTGAGAGTATTGTTAAAGAAGTGTTTCGTACGTCATTAATAAACTAAAAATCAATACATTTTAAACTGTTTTAAGATTAAGAAATAAGAAAAAGCAGAAGGAAGTAAATCCGGACATTAAAATGGATTTCTAATGATTTCCTATAGAAGTTCATGAATGGGAGGAATGTGTAGTGGCATTGTAGTTATTGATAGGATTCTCTGAGGAATTTTACGAGCGAATATTTGTTATATTTTAAGCCAATTCTCTCAAAACATTTTTCACATGAGTAGCTGTCTATTTCTTTATAAAATACAAAATTGCAAAATACCCCAAGTTGTGATGCATTAGATATCGGCTTAGAACGAGAAATAGGAGAGCCGATTTCGAATTCAAGTTGAATTCGTTGCATTCATTTACTTGCAAATACCCTTAAGAAAGGTTTAATCCATGTGTTCTTTCTAAATTTATGGGTTAAATCGTAAGTCAGATTGGTTTATATAGCTTTGGTTGGCGACCAGTCTACTTCTTAACGAAAAGGCAGCATCTACTGCTTAGTCAGTCATAGATCGAAAGTGACATGATTGCCCAAGCGTGTATCACGTAGGGCACTTAACTGACTAATCCATAAAACTGTCGCCATAAATTATATTCTGGTCGGCTTGTTTTCACTTTAATGGAATCCTTTCTTATCTTGTGTATCAATTGATTTGACTGAACATTATCTTCAGGATTGTACTGTTTCATTTAGTTTCCACAGAAAGCCTTCAGAATAATTTTAGTACAATTGGTTTAAACTTTCTATTGAACGTAATGTCCTTGTCAGTTGATGATCTGGGTGAAACAATTATGTTAGCAAATTGCTCAATTTTAACATTTCAGATAAAACCGTAGAGGGTTAAAATGCTTAAATTTCGATATTTGTAGAATGATTTTAATGGTTTGATAGTCTGTTAGTCACCTTCAATTCAATCTTGAGTTATCTATTTATGTATTGCCATTTTCCTCGTACATTATCTGCATAAGTCAGTCAGTTAAGTGCCATACGTGAAACACGCTTGGGCGATCATGTCTCGAAACTGACATGACTGACTGGGCAGAAGATTATTCCGCAGTAGTTTGCCATTGCTTTCTGCTGTAGACTGGTTGCCAGCCAACGTTATATAACCCAATCTGTCCTGTTATTTAACCCATAACTGCAGGGAAGAGGCGGATTAATACCTTTCCCAAGGGTATTTGCGCGTAAATGAATGCAATGAATTCAACTTGAATTCGAACTCGGCTCCCCGATTTCTCGTTCCGAGCCGATATCCACTGCACCACAACACACATCCTTATCTGCAGAAACCTTTCTTAAAACAC
Organism: Ascarosepion bandense; assembly: GCA_037127315.1. NCBI lineage: Eukaryota > Metazoa > Mollusca > Cephalopoda > Sepiida > Sepiidae > Ascarosepion > Ascarosepion bandense. The sequence continues at coordinate 159,309 of JBBBDQ010000989.1, forward strand.
CACAAATGCCATTAGTCTTCATAACAAGACACACCATAAATTTGATGTTAGTTTATACTTCAATTCTGACAATATTCATGACGCTCTAAGGTGGGCTCTATTAAAGTGGAAAAAACTTCAGTCTCTTACTTCGAAATTCTTCCGGTTTATACACGTTAAAATATGTAAGGACATGTTTATTTAGATGCAAACAAATATCAAAGTTTTGATAATTCCTTTTATGCTGAAAAGATGAAAGCATGTTTATTTCAGTTGTGCAGAAATAGAACGAACATTGGAAGATTTAAAATCTTTTGAATTATATTTCTAAAAGTAACTATAGCGAGAAACTTAGTTGATTTCTAAAATAAACTATAATGAAAAATGTAGTTGATTTCTAAAGAAAAGTAAGACGAGAGACGTTGTTCTTTAGGAAACTGTATAGAAAATCTTAGTTGTTTAAACAGAATTCTTGATTTGCAATTTTTCTAACTCAAATCTTCGTTCATTAAACGCATTGTACCCAAGCGCAAAATTTGTATTCCTCGGAGTTTCATTTTTCTTGATTGATTTTGTTTAAATAAATCAGCAAATGCTGGCTTCAGAATCTGATATCTCTCCTAAATAAACTTCCGACAATGAATCTCAACGATTTCTTTTCAACCTTATACCTCCTGTCTGTCTCCTTGTTCACCTCTCTGGCTCTAAATTCG
>JBBBDQ010000989.1:165000-182500 GCA_037127315.1 Ascarosepion bandense
AACCCTACACCAAATATGTCAGGTGAGTATTTCATTATAAGGGTGAGGGAGGGGGTAAAGAATTGAAATGAATTGAAAATCCAGATGCTTTCGGTATCAGTAATGAAACATTTGAATATATGCATATGGATCTTAGAATGTCTGCAAAGGTATTTACGAAATTAGGATCAAGAACGCAGTTTTTTAAGAGATAAGTGAACTCGTAAATAATATTGGTTCGTTGTAGTTTGGATCTTGCAGGGGAATTGTTGTTTTTTATGATGAGGTTAGCCGTTTTAAATTTATTATAATAGATGATTAATTTAATTTTTTTCAGTTGTTGGGAGTTGCGTATTTTTGTATGATGTTTCAAAGTGAAGATTAGTTCAGTTTATAATTGTTATGAATTTGGTTTTTTTTAAAGATATTAATTTTGTTTTTATTATCGGTGTGTTTGCTGTTGTTATTGCTCAAGTTTGAAAGAAAAAGTCTAAGGTGGAATTAATTTGGAAACCCGTTGTTGAAAAATGTTTGTTTAGCGTTATGCAATTCTTTGAAAAAACGTGAGTGAGAAGAGATCTCGTAGGCTCTAGTGTGGAGATTTTTAATGACGCTGATTTTAAATCAAAGAGGAGATTGACTAATAAAATTAAGGTGACAGGAATTTTGACTTGATTTTTTTTCTAGAGTAATGAAAGTTTTATGACGAGACTCCATGGGGACGTCTAAGAACAGGGATTTATTTTTTTTTGCTACGCTCATATGTGAAGTTGAAGACGAAATTCTTTTCGAATGCAGATTTAAGATTATCGATTTCGTTTTTGTTCTGAGCAAAAATGAAAATATCATCGATATGGTGGATGCATATTGTGAGTTTGTTAATTTTTAAAACCTGTTTTCTACGTGCGGCATGTAAAGTTTAGAAAAGCATGGACCAAGAGAAATTTCCCATACTTCCTATGTTAGTTTGTATATAAATGTGGCCTTCATTGTCACAAAAAGAGGTCTGTATGGTGCATGCGAGCAACAGCTTTTGAGTATGAGGTTTGGTAGCTGGTGGTCGTATTGAATTATGTTTATATACGGAGCTAACGATTATATCGATGCTTTCAGCGACAGGGACGTCAGTTCATTTTTAATGAAGCCTGCCTAATCTATCTATCTATCTATCTATCTATCTATCTATCTATCTATCTATCTATCTATCTATCTATAAGTATAGGGTTGGGCTGGTATGGATAGAAAAATTATATATATATATATATATATATATATAGTAATGTATATTATAATATATATATATGTATTATAATATGCATTACTATATATATTTTTTCTATATATTTTTTCTATTTGGGAATTTTTTCTATCCATACCAACCCTACACTTATATATATATATATATATATATATATATATATATATATATATATATAAGTGCAGGGTTGGTATGGATAGAAATAATTTCCAAATAGAAAAAAAGAACATAGCACGATTCATAAAAGTGTGTTCAATACAAAGTAGAGCAAATAATATTTATTTAAAATTTAAAACATAAGCATCTTACGACATCATTACTTTTGTTATAAATTATATAAATATATATAGTAATGCATATAATAATAATAATAATAATAATAATAATAATAATAATAATAATGATATATATATATATATATATATATATATATATATATATATATATATTGTAAATAAATAACCTAGGGAGCCAACGAACCTACCAAGGTTTACCAAATTGGATCTTCAGGGAAAGTTGGCTAACTTTCTCTGAAGATCCAATTTGGTGAACCTTGCTAGGTTCTTTGGCTCTCTAGGTTAGTTATTTACTTTGTTTGCTCTACTTGTGTATTGAGCGCTTTTTGTTTTAGGTTACTCGCCTCGGTTTTTTTTCTTTGGGCTGCGTACTTTGACTGATGTTTAAGTGCTTAGCTCGTTCTTTTTTTATCACCATTATTTCCTTCCGCGCATGTGCTCGGAGAGTGTTTCAAAACGAGTATAACGATAAGTTTATATATATATATATATATATCTTTGGGAAGCAAACTTTCTTTTAAACATCTTTCATTATATATGGCCGACAATAAAACATCTTCCGTTAAATATGATAGACAAGGAAAACTCAATTAGTTGTTTATTTAGTTTTCTTTCAGTTTATTTTCATTTTTTCCGTTTGGTTGGAGTGCAAAAATTGTCCCTATTGTCGTCTGTCTCTTGCGTTGTAGGCCACTTATTTAGCCATTTTTAATGCGGTCTGGTTAGATGTTGTTAAATTATCTTCATGTTTTGTCCGTTTAAGGTGTATTTTTGGTATTGTTTTTATTACTAGTATGAGCATTTACTTCGAGGCTTTGTGTGTTGAGAGTGGCTGGAATTCGTGAGAGCGTCTGTCTATTTTTTTACAAATTTCAACACACAAAGCCACTGTTAAATAAGCTGAGAGAGATGTTTATTTTACAGGACTCCTCTTATAGCGAGATATTTCCAGTAATCTAATTTAGATATAATTTATGCGTTTTCTACCGTAACTTTTCTAGTAAATGGTGGGTGGCTAGATGCTTATTAATTGCATTTTGATCTGATAAGTTACATGTGCGGCATCTACTCAAGGAGGTGGTAGTACGTCTGATATAAAAATATTACATATTATATAATTTCCAATATAACTAAAATATATATGTAAAAGGACATTATGAATAATGAGTCTGGGAAGGTAATTATCCTTATTTTTTTCTCCATGCGGCGTTTACAGTTTTTGAATTTATTGTTTTAGGCTGATGTTCTTTTCCTTATTTGCATGATATTTTTAGCGTGATTAATTTATTGTTTTCAATCTGGATACATTTAGAAAGCATTATGCTGTTTGCACATTTTCTATTTGTAAATGATGTTTTATGTGCATAGATTTTTGTTCCCAGATTCCTTCAGTTACTCCTATAAATATTTCTTTTTCGTTATCTGCTGATTTTACAGTAGCTTAGTATATTACATTGTTTTGCAAGCAATTGCCGTTTAAGTGACATTCGTTTCTTATTATACAGTTTAATTTGGGTTTAATTTCCTTGGATCGTTTATTGATTGTAAATCTGTTGGGCTTTTTTAATTATTTGTGTCATGTTCTTGGTGTAATACCAGATGAATTTTTACTGAGTTATTTTTAGTATCTTTTGTGGATTGCTTGATGCGAGAAAATGTTTGTGTATGAGTTTAATAAATAATAATTCTACGTTTAATTTACGTTTTTGTTACACAGTGAGTTGAACCATATGATGTTTATCTTCTTGTAGTTTTTGTGCTGTGGGGCGTGTATGGTTGTGCTGCCTGAAATCCTCTATCTTTTAGCTGTTTCATAGACTTTTTTAGCTTCGCTGAATATTTTTTTCACTGGAAGAGTTGTCAGAAAGACTGCGGTTAATTGATTGTGGTATCTGCTTGAGTATTGATGACGAGTGGTTAGAAGATCTGTGCATAAACAGTAGGTTATCATTAGGTTCTATGTATAGTTTATATGTACGTGTTTTTAGACTGAAGATGACATCTAAAAAATTGTTAAAGTTAATTTTTATGTCTATGTCGAATCCTATATTTTTCAAAATCTTTATTATTATTTTTCTAGTTTTGACTTTATTTTGCTTGTTATAGTTTCTTAACAGTTTAAGAGCATCCTTCTTTTAGCATCCTGAATCATTTCTATGGAATCATTTCTTAGTTTGTGAAGTCAATATATACCTAAGTGTTTCAGGTCTCTGCACCGTCAAAATTTCTCATTGTGGTGTCAAAAGTCCTTTTTTATATTAATTTTTATTCGTAAGTCTTCATTTTCGAACAGTGGTGATATATAAAAGCTCTACTTTGTATTGAGCATTTTTTTAAGAATAGTATTTCTTTGAATACGGAATATTATTCCATCCATACGTACCCTATACTTGTATATATATATATATATATATATATATAATTATTATTATTATTTTTATAGTAAAACGTACCAAGAAAACAGTATCACTAATGACTAAAATCATAAAGTCCTACCGTTAACAAAACGTTAAATTAAGTCGTCAAACCCAAAAGGTAACACCAAATGGGTAAAGGGGAATCAAAAAAAGAAACAAACAAAGCAAAAGCTGTGTTCGAAAGAAAAAAAACCCAAGACGAAAACCTTAACAATAAAGAGCTCGATACGAAAGTACGAAAGTAGAGCAAAGACACGAACTAAATCTAAAAGTGAGCCAAAAGTCGACCGCGGTTTCACTCGCCGGATCGTTTATCGTGTGTATATATATATATATATATATATATATATATATAAAATTCAAGGATCATTTAATGTAGGGGGTTAGTGTATGAATAGTTTTATCGACATAAGGCTACAGTAAACATTTAAAGGAAAATTAGGAAAAATATTCATTAAAAACATCCACTAATATTTCTCTCCATTAAGCACTCTCTAAAAATATTTAAAATTCAGACTAAAAGTAAATTATTCTACAGCAAAACACCTACATCAAACAAACCTAACTACAATTGCACAGAAAATCGTGAATGTTCCTTAAACGTAAACTGCTTGAAAAGAAACATTATGTACGAAAGAAAAAACATAAGGAAGAATAAATATACATAGCAGTAAAGGAAGAACAATGAAAACATAGAAACTACACTGTCAAATTATTTTTTAAAAACTATTCAGAAACCACATATTTATCTATGGATATAAATATACAAAATTACATAGAAAATAAAGGAAATAGTACTAACTTAAGGCACAAACTCTAAAACCAGTATATTTTGCTTAGAGGATAAAAAAATATAAATAGTTTCGTAAAAAAAAAAAAAACCTATTAATCAAAAGAGCAAAATTTATCTAAAAAGAAAAAAAAAACTAATTTTACAACGTTTCTTAAAACTTTCCATCGTTTTGTTTTCGGTTTCTTTGTTGAGTCATTTTTAGTTTTTCATTTTTCTATTTCTTCACTGACGTTTCGAGAGTTCAATGAAGCAAGAATGCTCAAGGTTATTGTACCTTTGTCTCAAAGAACTTAAGAATAGAAAATGAAATGCCGAATAGTCTTAATATCTTGACATACCCATTAACATACGAATAAAAAATGATGAATGCCTTTGGCTTATGTTTTTATCTTTTGCTCCTTGATTTAAATTGCTAATTTCAGATGAAATAGCCAAAACAAAAACTACCGACCTGACGAAAGAACGAATTTTCGTTTCATGTTTCATAGTGTATTTCTTTGTTTCCTTTTAAGTTCCTTTTCTTTAAATCTGTTTTTTTTTCTTCTTGTCCTGATAATTTTATTCTATATTAATTTATTTTTCCTTGCGTGTTGGTTTCCTTGGTTTATTTACTTGATTTAATTTTCTATTTGATTTTATTCGTAAATACTGAATCTCATTCTTAAATAATTTTTGTACTCTAAGATCGTTAGCTTTAAGAAATATAATTGCATTCCCTATTCTATTTTAAATAAACGCTCTTTCACTTCTGTTCTTGATGTTATAATTTTTTATTTTGTTTTTCCTTTCTCTTTTGATCTCTCACTTCCATTTTATGATATTTTACTCGTAATTATCTTGTAATTCCTTTCATTTGTCAAATTTACGTAATTTTTTTGGATATACCGGTAGTAAGATCTGTTCTGATGACAGTCAAAGCTGTTGCATATACTTCACATTATTACAATCTATAAAATAAATAAAAAAAAGAAAAGGAAACGGCTAAATTCAAAATCTTTTTCTTTTTTTGATACATCCTAAATATTTAAGAAATCTTATCAGGAAAGTCTTTAGAAATTGCTTTGACTAAGTTAAGACACGAAACTGATCAGTTATGCTTATTTCGAGCATCAAAGAAAACATTGTGTTAAAAGGCGCTATTTACCATTCCTTGGTCATCGACGCCCACCGTAGTCGAGAGATTTAAAGCACATCACACTTAATGACGCCGTTCTGATAAGGGAAAGTAGGTTCGAATTCTGCCAAAGAGTGCAAACTTTTCTCAAATAAAAGTTCTCCAAATTTCAGGCTGGTAAACGAATATAAAGAAACTAAGCGTCTACTCAAATATAAGTCAGCACTAAAAACAACATATAAGTAATAAAGATATATTGGATTAATTAATAAAAATATTATCACTTTCTTTAGAAATTTATATATATATATATATATAGGGGATTGCAGCAAAATTCGACACTTGACAAGAAGAAAACGAAATAGGCAATAAAAACAAAAGTTGAATATGCAGAGACTCAACATTTTATTTAGCAACAGTTTGAGTTAAATACTACATTATTTTTCAATGTAACCGGCAGCGGCGGCAATGACCACCTCGATCGTGTTGTGGGCGTGCTTGTTGGTCTTGGCCTCGATCAGGCCCAAGAAAAAAATAGTCAAGGGGTTTGCAGTCGGTTGAGGAGGGCGGCCACATGTCCGGCGACCAGTGGTGAAGAACACATTTGAGCAGCCAAGTCGACGATCTGCCGATCGATCAAGCAGGACATTGGTTACACATCCTACTGCAAGTATCACCGCATCCTCATCACGAATGCCTGCAAGGAGTCGAGGAAGGTCAAGCCGGTTGGTTTTGCTAAACGAACTCAAGCACGAGTCTGCCCAGATGCTGAGGTTCTTCTCTAATGAAAAAAAATTAATCCAGGACCAGATGAGCAACAGGCAGAACGACAGGTTGATCTGCAACGACATCGAGAAGTTTCCCGTTGTGAAGCATACGAAGTTTCCCCCCTCCACCATTGTCCTTAGCGTCATATCCAGTGAGGGGACGTCATGCCTCCGTTCTTATTTCAAAAGGGCCTGAGAGTCATCGCTGAGATCTAACAAGGAGATGCTGAGGAGTATGGTGAAGCGCTGGATTGACGAAATCGCCGCTGGACGCCCCTACGTCTTTCAGCGGGACTTCTGCCCAACACTACCCAGGCGTGGCTGCTCAGCATTATTTCTCACAACTAGTCGCCGGACTTGTGGCCGCCATCCTCAACCAACTGCAACCCCCTTGAATATTTATTCTGGAGCGTGATCGAGGCCAAGACCAACAAGCCCGAAAACAACAAAACGGTCGATTCTCTGTAAGCTGCCATCGGGTTGGCGTTCGGTGCTATGGACAAGGACAGGGTCACCAAAGTGTGTGACTAATTTTGCGTCCGCTCTGAGATGGTCGTCGACGCCGCCGGTGATTACATTGAAAAATAATTTAGTATGTAACTCTAACTGTTGATAAACAAACTGTTAGGTCTCTACATATACAACTTTTGTTTTTATTGCCTTATTTCGTTTACTTTTTGTCAACTGTCGGATTTTGCTGCAATATCCTGTAATTTTTACTAGTTTGTGTCATAGACTTCAGTATATAGAAGATATTAAGTATTTAGATGAATACCTGCTTAAAATTAATATTTAATAGTTCAGATATTTTGCATTTTTCAAGGACTAAATAGATAGAATAAAGTGAATGAAAGTATATTTTTGAAATCCTGTAAGCTATTGTGGGGTCATTGGAACATTATAGGTACCTCATCAAGAACAGTGGCTGTAAATATGACAAGACAGGATAAAGTAACCGTAATCATATCTGGTCGCCATCCGAAGAAGTGAAAACACCAGTATGTTCTATTTTTTGCAACAGGGGACAAGAAAAAAAGGATTCATGTTTTTCAAAGGGTAGGAATGCGAAGTAAATGCAACAGCCTTGATTGTCATTTCAACGCATCTTATTTTCTCACTTCGTCGCTCCTATAATTTCTACACCATTAACACATCCAAGATAATTGCGGAAAGCAAATAGATCGGCGTCTGTATATTAGGTAAGAAAATGCGTGAATTTGCCAAATGAAAGGAACTAGAAAGTAATTACGAATGAAATATCATGAAATGAAAGTGAGACATTAAAAGAAAAAGGAGAAAGAAAATAAACAAACATAACATCAAGAACAGAAGTGAAAGATTGTTTATTTAAAATAGAATAGGGAATGCAATATTTCTTAAAGCTAACGATCTTAGAATACAGAAAATAATTTAAGAATGAGATTCAGTTTTTACAAATAAAATCAAATAGAAAATTAAACAAAGTAAGTAAAGCAAGAAAATCAACAAGCAAGGATAAATAAGTGAATATTGCATAAAATTATGAGTACAAAAATAAAAAAAAACCCCAGATATAATGAAAAGGAACTTAAAAGGAAACAAAGAAAGACAATATGTAACATAAAACGAAAATGCATTCCTTCGTCAGGTCAGTAGTTTTCGTTTTAGCCATTTCAGCGGGAATTCGTAATTTAAATTAAGGATCAAAAGATAAAAACATAAGCCAAAGGTATTCGTCATTTTTATTCGTATGCTAATGCGTATGTCAAGATATTAAGACTATTCGGCATTTCATTTTCTATTCTTTAGTTCTTTGAGACAAAGGTGCGATAACCTTCAGACTTCTTGCTTCATTGAATTCTCGAAACGTCAGTCAAAATAAAGATAAAGAATAAAAATAAAAAATAAAATAGAATGGAAAATGAACCAACAAAAAAAAACGAAAAGAAAGCGATGAAAAAACTGCAAAGCAAATGGCGCCTGTCAGAATTTCCTCATTTCTTATTTTATTTATACAGGTGCTGATTTTTTTCTATGCCTTCAGAAAATATGAAATTCGCATTAATGTTTACATGGGGAAAATAATATTTGCAATTTTGGCTGATCAGAAATAAATTTTGACACATTCCAGAAAAAAAAACAAACGTTGTTTGGATGATGGTAAGCGTGAAAAGCATTCCTCACTCTCTCTCTTTCTTTCTCTCTCTTTCTCTTTCTCTCTCTCCCTCTCTCTCTCTATATTTATTTATATATATATATATATATATATATATATATATAATTCCTAAAATTAGTTAGGATTTCTTTTGGAATTCGCTATTATTTTTCTTTGTTAGAGATACATTGTTAGAAACTGGGTATGTGGTTAAAGTGTCCAATTAAACTTGAAAATAGATTCTGAAAAGAACGTAATAAACAAGAAAGAATCAATAGTCATAAAGGACGTTTTGATAGAATATTTACTTTTTATTAGATAACGATACCCGATGTGGCATGTAAGCAGATATAAATAATGCAGTTAATAGATTGAGGTTTTTATACAAGTGTTTAATATATAGAGAACTCGTTCCTTTTTCATAATAAATAAAAAACAAAAAGTAACTTTAAGTCTGGGGTAAACAAAAAAATTGCCTATGCATGCATTCACGTATTGACGTTTGTAAGTCATTTTGCAAGATCGATTCTTACTTTGACTATGTGGCAGAAAAAGCTACTCTCAGTCAACGATTTGTCTCGTATAGCGCGTAAATGCTGGACCATTTTCTAACAGTCGAAATGGAGGACAAAGCGAAATATGTCTGTTTCTACAGATTGATGCTGGAACTACCATGGACTGAACATGTAAACAACTAGGAAATTATAAAAAAATGGGAACTAAAATATAACTTCTACTTAAAATCCGAAAGAAATTTCTTGAACGCATAACGGAAAAAAAAAAGCTTAGAAAATTTACCAGTCAAGGGTTTAATTTTCCTATTTTTGCTGATTTTTACCGCTTCGATTCATACACGTTATTCTCCAACCTTCTTCAATCTGGAATGCTGAACATTTTCTTTTATATGAATCATTGTGAGCATATCCCACCTACAATTTCCATCCTATAACCCAAATTTTGTTCGAACAATTGTCTCGCCATCATCAACTTCTAACTAACTAGTTTACACTAGGTAAATCCACTCATTTTTGATATCTAAATTTTAAATTGAATTTTTAAAAGTAAAAAATGTTTTCTTGAATGTTTTATTTTAGTTTTAATTGAAAGCTAAATGATTTAATTTGCTATTTCTAGTAAACAAAATACTCTGGGGTATTTCAAACAGAAATTATATTGATTGGATTCTAAAATTTTTCAATATTTTTTAACCTTTAATTTTTCGGCCATTTTTAAGCAATCGACACATTTGCAAACAAATTTACTTCACGGTTTTACAAATATTGTAAAAATAAAATATACATCTGTGACACATTATATTTAAAAAATTAGCAAATTTTATGTTAAATTAATCTGATTTACCCAAGTATTACTTATTTATAGCGTGAAATTTAAAATATAGCTATTTCATAATCACAAAATTGAACATTTTGACTTGTCCACCGTATATAAAACGTGTTAGCAGGTTGTCAGATTTTAGATAAGATAATTATATGGCAATCACAAGAGACAAAATTGTACATTTTTTGTCGGGTAAGGGGAAGAAACCCTGACTATTTACTTTGCACATAGAAATTGCCATAAAAAAATAATTTCAAATACACAAAAAAAAAATCAAAATTATTTTAAAAATAGGCAGATCAAACGATTTGTATTAAACTTTTTAATTTTCGATTACTAAAGATAATCTTGCTTAATTAGTTTATAAACTAACAAATCTTTGATGTATTTTTAAAATATTTTTGAGAATTTATAGATTATTATGATTAAAAAAAGGAAAATAATTATTTTAAAATTTCATTATTAAGCGAACATTTTTTCTTCAAACTATAATGTTCTAAATTTTTATTATATATTCATGCAATTAAATCTTATCAAATTAAATAATGTCATAGTTATATTGCATTTTTCATTTTACAATTCCCAGCAGATTTTCGGAATTATAAGCCAAACTTTAAAAAGTAATAGATTAAGAGTAATCAAGAATCTCTACAAGCAGCAAACAGCCTGCATACGGACAGGTAACGATTTCAGTAGATTTACAAAGATAGAAAGAGGCGTAAGACAAGGATGTCTTTTCACCGGAGTTTTTCAATTGTACCGCGAGAATATTTTGAGGACCCTAGATGACACGCCAGGATTGTTATTGGAGGCCACAACTTGAACAACATAAGGTATGCAGATGATACAGTGTTGATTGCAAATAGGGAAAGGAAACTAAAAGACCTCCTACAGAAGGTAGTGGTGGAGAGTGATAAAAAGGGACTACAAATAAACTTCAAGAAAACTGAATGCATGGTCATCAGCAACCCAAAATGCCAAATACAGGTGGGGGACACCAGAATCAAACAAGTACAAAAATTTAAATACCTAGGAAGTGTTCTAACAGGAGATGGAAAGTGCGACACAGAGATTTGAAGGCGAATTGGCATGGCAAAGGACGCGTTCCAGAAGATGAGTAAAGTACTAACCACACAAGAAAATTTCAATAGAAACAAAGAAAACAGTGCTGGATTGCTATGTAATGTAAGTTCTTCAATACGGCAGTGAATGCTGGACAATATAATCGAAAATGAGGACAAAACTTGAAGCAGCGGAAATGTAGTTCTACAGAAGGATGCTGCGGATATCGTAAACTGAGCACGCCAAGCAACGATGAGGTGCTGGAAAGAATGGCAACAAAAAGGAAATTAATACTGAGCATCAGGAAGAGACAACTGAAGTTCCTGGGACACGCAATGAGGAAGGAGAGCTTGGAGAACCTGATACTGACTGGCCAGATAGAAGGAAAGAGAGACAGGGGAAGGCAGCGGATAACATATTTGCAGGGCCTGATCAGGTAGATGACTGAACGGGTTTTGCCAGGAGTAACAAGAGCAAACATACTAAGAGCCACAAGGGATAGGGAGACGTAGAGAACCATGATCGCCTACGTCCTGAATGGACTGGGCACATAGAAGAAGAATAATAATAGATGATTTACATTTCCAATGAGTCCTGTGTTTAACCATTAATCACAACAAAATTTAATTTCTTGAAATTTCATTAATTTACGTGGCGGGGATAACAGATGTAAAAAAAAACATTTTTACTACGATTTTTGAAAAATGATAATTTCAAAAATAATTTCATTAATTTGTGAATAAGTCCTGAAAGTTTTCAAAATCCGACAATTATTTAATTTTTGCAAAAATTTCCAAATTAACGTGTTTGTCACCGGAAAAAAAAAAACAAAAACTGTGTTATGTAATATTACGTTTTCCATTGTAAACTCTCGTAACAATTTGATTACCCGCTAACTCAAATCAAAACAAGGTTTTTATTAAAATTTCCAATGTTCTTAAAATGATTACAAAAATACTTTGATCCTTCCTCTTAATAATAATATAAACATTCGTTTTTATTAAGTTTGATGTCTTTTTTGCTCATACTCTGCTATTTTTTTAGCAATTTAGTGAAGATATCAAGTTTACACGTCTGACCTACGTCTCAACTATATAACTTTTTAGAGAACCAGGCGACTTTGAATATTGTTCCCGTTTTTTAAATAAAACTTAGGTAGACTTGATTTTAATTTCAAATTTACTGTCTACACGATCTTTCAAATGAGTTGAATTTATTTGGTATTTTCTGATTGAATGATTTGAGCACAGTAAAACGCTATTCAGAGCCTGTCTGAAGGAGAAATATTATTGAGTTTCATCGTAAGTGCCAGTTTTATACACAGTTTCATGATTACTAGTGAATGCTCATCCCTTTTGCAATAGATTCATCAGTCTTATAAATGTCACCTGAAAAATCTCGGAACTTATCCTAAACAAGAACTTTGTTGATCGTTTTAATAGAATCGACATCATGTGAGACAAACTGTATAAATGCTGCTCTTAAAGGCTACTGCTTCACAGAATTAGTAAAGCACTTGATAATAAAATCATCAAGAGAGCAATCGCCAGAAATATTTCAAAAGGTTTTTTGATGAATCTGTTTTTTTTTAATCATATCACCCTGAGCAATGCAGTAACGCCACTGATGTGCTGGGGGCTAGGTGAGAGTGAAAAGATTTGGAAAAGAGAAAGCCAGAAACCACATCCTAAACAGGGAACAAGGGATGAGCCTCTACACCTGTACAATAGACGTGGGTGGAGTGTGAACCGGTCGATAGTGTAGTCTATCTACGCCTAATTGAAAAAAAAAAAAGAAAAAGAAAAAAAGAAAAAAAAAAGAAAAAGAAAAGTGAAAAGTGAAAAGATTGGAAAAGAGAAAGCCGGAAACCACACCCTAAACAGGGAACAAGGGATGAGCCTCTAAACCTGTACAATAGGCGTGGGTGGAGTGTTAACCGGGCGATAGTTTAGTCTATCTACTCCAGTTGAAAAAAAAAAAGAAAAAGAAAAAAAGAAAAAGAAAAGTGGAAAGATTGGAAAAGAGAAAGCCGGAAACCACACCCTAAACAGGGAACAAGGGATGAGCCTCTAAACCTGTACAATAGGCGTGGGTGGAGTGTGAACCGGGCGATAGTTTAGTCTATCTACTCCAGTTGAAAAAAAAAGAAAAAGAAAAAAAAGAAAAAGAAAAAGAAAAGTGAAAAGATTGGAAAAGAGAAAGCCGGAAACCACACCCTAAACAGGGAACAAGGGATGAGCCTCTACACCTGTACAATAGACGTGGGTGGAGTGCGAACCGGGTGTCATAAGGATTTGCTAAAATAAAGTTTCTATATGTGGTATCATTGAGTGGTATTTTTAGATTGTCATTATTACTATGGCCAGTCTTCTGAAATGCATAAAATCATTAAGAGCGATGTACAAGGCTTCCTCTCTCCATGATACTTTCCCTTATATTAACGATCTGTTAGATTTTTACAAAAATAAAGGCCGATTTTCAGAATTTTTTCTTCTTAAAAATTAACCGTAGAAATGTTAGTAAAAATACGGGCCTTGAGCGTCTATGCACATCTGCCATCTATCAACAAGATTATTTATTCGTTGTTGATAAAAAGTTATTGGCTGTGATGCAAGGAAATCTTTGAAAGCTGATTCCACCTCTAGGTTGGATCTAAAAGTTTTACCATTTAAAATGTGCTTAAGCGCTTAAAAATGATCATTAGTGGGTGAAAGATGCGGAGAATATGAAAGATGTGAGAAACTCTTGAATATCAAGACTGTGAGATTTTGCAACGTCATTCTTGCAATATGTGGTCGTGCATTATCGTGGAGGAAAATTGGACCACGTTGATTCAATATTTTGCAAGCATGCATGCATTTCCGCAAGTTGGTTGGAGTAAATCTCTGCATTAATTCTCCCATTAGCTTCCAGATAGCTATAGAGGATAACACTAATTGCAGAGCACCAGACAGTCACCATACTTTTTTGCTGATGAAACTTTGCCTTTAGAAAAATTTTGTGGTACTCATCAAGCAACTGACCTGATCGTTTATGGTTATCATTAAGGATCCACTTTTCATAACAAGTGAAAAAATCAAGAAAAGATCCGTGGTGTTACACAGAACATCAAACACACTTCAATACGCATAAGTTTTTAATTTTCATTGAGATCATGAGGAAGCTATTTATCAAGCTTTTTCACCTTGCCAATACTCTGCAAATGATGTGAAACTGTTGCAGTGCTGACACCAAGCGTCTGAAACATTTCTCTGACACTTTGACATGGGTTTCGCTCACCAACTGCTTCTAACTGTTCGTTGTCAAGACTGCATGATCGTCCTCTACATTCTTCATCTTCAAAGCTCTCATCATCGGTACAGAATTTCAAGAATCACCTTCGTACTGTCTGATCACTTGTAAGCCCATTCTTCTATGCTATGTTGATATTGGCAGAAGTTTGGGAGGCACTGTGCCCAAGTTTGAACTAATGCAAAAGAAGTAAACAAAGGTCATGTTTTGAAATGTTCATGATGAAGGGCTTCTATGCTTCAAGAATATTACTGTTTGAAAATAAGTTAAAATTATTAAAGAGCACGAATGAATTATTATGTATTCCAAAATTCTCGTTGAATATTATGTTAAATATACCGTGAATATTATGTTAAAATGGCTTTTTAAAATACAGCACTTCGAGTGGCCATTATGTTTGTAACAACTTAATACCTGAAAACGTATACAGATCATTAGTAAATATTTATGCATGTATTACCATAGATTAAAGGCGCAAATCCTCAGTTTCTAGATGATCAGATTATGGCAGTTTATATCTCGTCGAACCTACCTTTTACAGATAAATGGGTAAAAATGGCTTGTAACATTCAATACCTCCATAACCAAGTTAAGAAGGTTCTATCATCACCTATCAAACCCTGAATAATTTTACACTCATGATGAATAGATGTACTCCCAGGGAGTCACTTGAACATCTATTGTTATTCAAGTTCACACCAGCTCAGAGTGGAACGATCCGTTGCTAAAGCTGCTGATAAAAAGTTACGATTTCTTGTAGCGTTCTTGGAAGTACCGGACTACTCTTAGCATGCTCTATCCTTACAGCTAACAAATGAGATCATAAAAAGAAAAATGGGACCATCTCAGCGCTGTAGCTTCCCAATATTCACTTACCAGTCTTGATCTTATCTGTAATGATCTGAACTGGTGAAATTAAGGAATATATATCGTCTGAACATTTGCCATTGAAATAGCGATAGAGTAGTAATAGGCTTGCAACGTTTCGTCTGTTTAAAATGACCTACAGGATTGAAAATAATTTATACCTCACATCTGTTTATATTTCTGAGATAAGGTATTGTGACTATTTCCACAATTTACATAATTTAGACAGTTGTTCTCATCTTTTTGCCATATTAACGACGTTCGGCCGTTGTACTTTCCGCCCTTCTTCAGGTGATGTATGTTGATTAGATTGCTCTAATGTTACGTTTCATGACTATTTTTAATATCTTAGTTTCAGTTAATTCCTTTTAGTAACTCAACTCACCAAGATTTTTCTCTCTGCTGTGGCCAGGAATTGAACATAAAACTCTTTGGATTACTTCAACCAACGCTTTTATCTTATCGGCCATGTGGCAGTGAAAATAAAAAACAAAAAAATACAGACTGTATTATGTAAATAGTGTAAACAATTAAATAGTGTAAAAAGTTACAATAGTGTAATTAAATAGTGTAACCAGTTACAATAGTTTAATTAAATAGTGTAAACAATTAGTGTAAAAAGTTACAATAGTGCAATTAAATAGTGTAACCAGTTACAATAATTTAATTAAATAGTGTAAACAATTAAATAGTGTAAGCAATTACAATGTTGTAAACAATTACAATAGTGTAATTAAATAGTGTAAACAATTAAATAGCGTAAACGATTACAATACCTCATTTCAGAAATATAGACAGATTCGAGAGATAAATTATTTTCAAATCTGCAGATGTTTTTGCACAAACAAATCGCTGCAAGCCTATTGTTACTGCAATGGCAAATGTTTAGGTGAGACACATTCCATTATTCTACTAGTTCAGATCTTCATATCTAGAATCTGCCAAGCTAGGAAAACAGGGTTGAATCGTCGACAATTCCTTGGTATCTCATAGGCAAAGAAAGAATATCAACTCAGATGAGAACCAATACTTTGTGAAACAGACTTGCGAGAGGATGCTTCACAGCTCACTACAACCTTTACCTCTTCAATCATAGGGTCAGCCATTATCTATCTTAAATATTCTTATAATCTACACTTACTCCCTCCTCTTACGCTTATACAACGATATCATTGGTTAACGCTATGAGCTGAGTGTCTCTTGGGTCTTGTATTAGGTGAAATTTTAATACAAATAAAGCTCTGAAGATTCTTACTATAAACAGTTTGACAAAACAAAGTCAGGTGCTTTTTGACAAAATTCTAAGAAATTAGTATGTATCTATCTATAGAAAAGAGAGAGAGAGAGATCAAATCTATCTATCTATCTATCTATCTATCTATCTCAACTTTTTCATTATTTACACGCTCGTGGAAATTAATTAAAACAATCTCTTTACTTTCCTTTCTTTGATTATGTGGTCAGTTTTAGACCCATTGGAGTTACAGGGTGTAACTGAGTTGTTTTTTTCCCCTTCAGATTAGACCATTAGCACTGGTGTGCAGTAACATGAATCAATTTTCGAAGTGAATGATTGAATTTGTTTGGCCTTGAAAAATATTGCGTTATTCCGTGATTGCATTAAATTTTTATCTCGCCCAGACACTATTGTCTCGACTGTCGATTAGTTGTTCTACGGCCATTGTCTGCGATGGACGTTACTTCAGGGAACCGTATAAAAATTGTAACGCCGTACTAACATTCTAGCAAGCCTTACAAAAAGATCACGAATATTGATGGTGTCAGCCTTTCAGCTGTTAGTCGTGTCATTAAGGCGAAGAAACAAAGTGGATCTGTCAGTTCAAAACGTAAAGAAAAATGCAGTTCGGAAAAGCAAAACAACGCTAAGAGACGACGTATACGTGATCAGAGAAAGTGTGAAAGATCCAGGGAAGACATTATTTCGTTTTATCTATCTATCTATCTATCTATCTATCTATCTGTTTGGGCAGCAACCTTTCTTTTAAGCATCTTTCATTGATTATGGCTGACAAGGATGATTTAATCTACATTTTATTGAGTTTTTCCAGCATTCTAAAATATTTCAGTTTTTCAGGAATTAAAGGAATATAAAAATTGTTCATATTTTGATTTTTATTCCTTAACTCCTGAAAAACGGAAAAACGTTAGAATGTTGAAAAACTC
>JBBBDQ010000989.1:187500-218168 GCA_037127315.1 Ascarosepion bandense
TCATTGATTGAGTTTTTTTTTTATAGCTTATCAATGCTTTGTTTTTTATTTAAAGCCAGAATATATTTTGGATTGTAAGGAAGATTCTTTTTTTGGATTGAATATTGCATTACCATTTTTATTTCAGAATAACAACGATTTTTCAGATACCATTTCTACTACTTAACCCGTAGCTGGAGGAGAAGTGATTCGACTAGAATTCGTAATCGGTTCTCCTATTTCTCATTTGATGGCGTTGTCGATTACACTACATGCACATCCTAATTTGACAATGAACTTAACCCAAATCCACCATTGTAGTGTATGCAGTAGTGATCGAACTCAGTTGTAATGAACTGTGAAATGAACTTGCTAATCAACGTTGATATGTAGATATTGATCGACAAGAGGCCATTGCTGTAAGTCAGCCAGTGAAGATCTAACTCTCTACACGAAATACGTTTCTTACGTGCGCTTTGAGAAGGTGAATCAAATTCTGGCTCTTCTTCATTATAATTCGCTAGAATTTCTGTTTCTTTGTTTTGTCATCATTTTTTCTTTTTGTGTGAACTTCATACATATCTTCCTTCCTTTTCTTTTTTTCATCCTCTCATTGTGCTTACACTCTATTAGTTTTTTCTTTCTTAAATTTAAATCGTCATTTCTTTAACGCTCAGTGCAATTCATTTTATCTTCTTGCTTATTTTCTTATCTTTGTTTTTTTTCCTTATTTCTTTCCTCTTCATGATTTCCAAGCATTTTCTTTCCCCTTTATTTACTTTTCTTTCTTATTCGTGTTTTTATCTTTCTATTCGATTTCTCTGCCTTTGCTACCGCTTTTTTTTAATCCCTTCACATTCCTGGCATTATTACCCTTCCATTCACTTCCACTCTACAAGACGCCCATATCTTCAGCTCCCGTCCGAAATCTATTTTTTTCTTATCATTCATGCGTTTTTGTCCTGACAACCGCTATCTACCGACGAGTCACAGCATCTTCATCATCTTATCTGCCGCGTAAGGAACGAGCACCAAATGCATGTCTATTGGTTTACCATTTGTGCAAAAACGGTAGTCATTCATATCTTGACAGCGTGCACCATTGTTTCAAACATTAAGTGACGTATACTGTCACAAACAAGTGCAAGGAAGTGGGCGTTATTTTATACGAAGCAGGGCGATCTCAACATTAAAAAATGTGGAACGCACTGCGCAAAGTAAAAGTTTTATGCTTATCAAACAGGGCCGAATCATTTGACATCAACGAATAATTTTTATACGAAATGTTCACCCAATACAAGGCCCACGAACCACTCAGAGTAGAAGCTTATGGTTATGAAGATATGTAGAGATAATTAAAAAATGATATTCTTTATCAGGTTAAGTTTATTTCTTGAAAGCTTTCAATTGTATATGCACTATTAACAAAACTACAAACTTGTCTATAAAAGCATTTTCATTTTGACATGCGGATATTATATTAACAAAAAATGTAAATAAACAAAACTAGAATACGTACTGAATAGAGTCTTAACCTAGAATGCTAAACAACTTTCATATAAAATAATATAACATAAAGTAACTCGATTTTGCAACTTTAAACGCAGTACTAGATTGGCTGCAAGGTTTCATCATTTTACAGTCGAACTGGCTAAATGTAACAGTAAATTTTATGTTAACAGCTTTTATTTTCTTACTTCTTGGGCGTGAAAATCTCTTCCGGCTTCTTGCTTTCCAGTTAACCTTGATCATCAAAAATTATAATACAATGAAAACCGTTATCTACTGTTTTCTTAATTCGTGTTCTTTTGTTCTCTTTCCTTAATAATGTTTCCTTTTTCTCTTATTCTTGCACATTCAATATTTTTATGCATTCTATGGATTTATTGTCTTGCTCGGTATGAAATTATTAGATAATATAGATTTTCGAGTAATTTAATTTGATAAAAAACAATAATGATTAATAAAAAATCTAAATTGTTTATTTTGAGGATTGACCGTGATGAGCTCAACAGTAATCGAGGATATTAAGGGAACAGAAATAACTTTTTATATGATGAAAACATTTCGAAAAAGTTACATGGTTTGAGTTGTTTAATTCATTCTGGAACATGATGTTTATTTGGACATATTTTCGAATACAGCTTTTCAAAGCCCCAAATTATCATGGATTAACTAAACTCTCTTTCCGATTTAGTTAAAGTTATACAAAGAAATATGATAACTTATGTTCTGAAAAAATGTGACATTGAAAAAATATGTCGTCATTTTTAACAGCAGGAGTGAAGTATTTTAATAACAACTGACATTGTTCTGAAATTGAATATTATTTTCTGATGTCATATTCCTTCACGAAGGTGAACTATGACCTCTCCCATCGATTATACCTAGCCTAAATAAAATAAATTTCGACACCTCTACTAACATATTTCAATGCCTATAATCGACGGGAGAGGTCATAGTTATTATACTTACCCCCTACACCATAGTAGCTGCAGTTCCCAGACCAATCCCTCATGCCACTATACACTCAATTGAACAAAAAACCCACTACCTCCATTTCTTCTCGGCCTACAGCCATGTGCGACACAAAAATGGACCTGTCTAATTTTCTCTGTATAACTCCACTCTGTTAATAATAATTTAAATGTTCTATGTACACTGAACATTAACTGTTCATCCTTTGATAATGGCTTATGTAAGCCGAAAGCTCAGACCTGATAAAAAAAATCAACAATTATTGCGATTTCTTGTCGTCTTTCCATGACAACACTATTAAGCTAATCAGATCATACGAACGGATGTTACACAAAATAAATCGACAGAACTTGTCTATATTATTCAATGAAACCTGTATTAATATATATATATATATATATATATATATATATATATATACATATATATATATATGAAATTGACGTATCACACTATCGGCTTTTTATCCCTTCATCAAACCAATGTAAGCTAAGTATTTAGAATCCTTGATTATTTTGATATCCTTTCTTAATATGATATGGTTGCAACAGATCTGATCAGTTTCGAAAGATCTTTATGACATACTTTATCGAACGCGTTTGCGTAATCTATAAAACACAGGTACACGTTCTTTATTTGCATTACTCTTTCTGATAACATTTTGAGCATAAATATTGTGTTTCTTGTTCCAGTGTTCCTGACGAATCTGCACTGTTCTTGTATTTTGGGTCTGATTCTGTTGCACGCTCTGTTCATCAAGATTCAGATGATACATTTTGTTATATGGCTGAGATATTAAAATAATCAATAATCTATACTGCCACCTGTACACGAATAGAACATGAGTTTAGTAAATATACAAAAAAACAGAAAGGGGTGTAAGACAAAGATGTGCCTTCTCATTAAACTTATTCAACCTATGCAGCGAGGCAATTCTGGGAGAATTAGAAGTCATACCAGCATTTATTACTGACGACCGCAGCATTAACAGTCTTAGCTATGCAGATGACGCAGCATTGATAGCAGATCCGGAAAGAAAACTTCAAAAGCTCGTATAGAAGATTGTGACGAAAAGCAAGAAGAAAAGATTAGACATCAAATGATGAGCCCAAAATGCAATTTAAAAATCGGAGGTACCAAAATACAAATCAAACATGTCCAAAGATTTTAATAAATAGGAAAGTGTTTCAACAAAGGGCGAAAATGCAACACTGAAATCCGAAGGCTCATCGGGACGGCTAAAGTCAGCCAGTCAGTTAAGTGTTAGGAAATTTTCCATCAGTAGGTTCCCATTACTTATTGTGGTAGATCTGTTGCTAACCAAGGCTATAGAACACAGTCTGTCCTGTTATGTTGGAGGGAAGAGACGGATTAATACATTTCCCAAGGGTAGTTGCGCATAAGTAAATGCAACGAATACAACTGAAATTTGAACTCGGCTCTCCCCAAAGCTAAAGAATAATTTCAAAAGCTAAATGGAGTATTAAGAAACAGAGAAACGTCGTTAGAAATAAAGAAGACTGAACTGTTACGTGATATCTGACCTCCTATATGACAGTAAATTCCGGGCGATCTTCTTAAAGGTGAGAAAGAGACTTGAAACAACAGAAATGCATTTCTACTGAACAATGCATGGACCCGGTAAGTGAGCAACGACGAAGTTTTTGAGAAAATGGAAACGAAACGGTAACTTATTGTTGTGGGGTAGTTACCCACTTAATAATGGACTCTTCTTTGCCTATATTAACCGAGAGTTAATTACTCTCGAGGACGTGTGCAGGAGTGAGAGAAGCTCTCGTGAGGACTCTCGTGTGGAGTGAGGAAGGGCTACAGAGACTCTGGTTCCCAGTACCAGTTCAGTTCAGCGCAAGCTATTATTACTGTCCTCTTTATGTATCTTTGTATCTCTTTGTATTTGTTTGTATTTCTTCTTGACGTTATATATGTTCTTGAACTTACCGCCTTGATGACTTATTATTTTATGGTCCCATACTGGGTCCATATCACTTATACTTACCATTAGGAAGAAATAGTTGAAGCTTCTATGCGACATAATGTGTAAAGACGGCTTGGAAAATATGATACTCACAGGAAAGATTGAAAGTAAGAATCATAGTGGAAAGCAATGCATAACATAAATAGTGAATTTCATTAAATGAATGAGGGAAAAATATTTACGGGATATATAAAAAAGATCAAATTTATTAAAAGCTACAAAGGACAAGAAATTGTGGAGAGCCATGATCACCTATAAAACATGGCACATAAAGAAGATTTAGAAATCTCTAAAAATGTTTTGTATAAGAGTTCAGTTTCTTGATTCATTCTTATTTATGGGCCATGTCCTTCAAGAATGCAAGAGATGATGGCTAACCGCAACTTCCAGTCTATTGTTTCTCTAATTAACTATATCATGTACATTTTTCTTCTCAAATTGGAGTAGATAGACTAAACTATCGTCCGGTTCACACTCCACCCACCTCTATTGAACAAGTGAAGTAGCTCATCCCTTGTTCCCTGTTTAGGATGTGGTTTCCGGTTTTCTCTTTTCCAATCTTGTCACTCCTTTTTGTTTTCAATTGGAGTAGATAGACTAAACTATCGCCAGGTTCACACTCCACCCACGTCTATTGAACAGGTGAAGTGGCTCATCCCTTGTTCCCTGTTTAGGATGTGGTTTCCGGTTTTCTTTTTTCAAATCTTGTCACTCCTTTTTTTTCAATTGGAGTAGATAGACTAAACTATCGCCCGGTTCACACTCCACCCACGTCTATTGAACAGGTGAAGTGGCTAATCCCTTTTCCCTGTTTAAGATATGGTTTCCGGTTTTCTCTTTTTCAATCTCTTCACTCTTACGTAGCCCCCTGCACATCAGTGGCGTTACCGCCTTGCTCGGGGTGATATGATTAAAAAAGAAATCTTTTCACTCCAACTCGTTAAGTAGGTTAATCATTTTTTTTACTGATACTCTTCTTTCATTATGCCATACCAGTGTCAAATTCTCCAAACCCTCTTACCCTATTATTCCTTCTTCTAATAGTATGACTCAGCTTCCTCATGGTTCCTTTTTTCCTTAAGTTGTCCATGTTCTATCTATCGTATTCTAGACATTTGTTTGTAAAACCACAGCTCAGTCACTTCATGATTTTCAACTAGAGCGTTATTGAATCTGGATCTCGAACACGTTAACGTCTCTATTCATTTTCTAAGAAACCTTGTTTTATAAAATAAAATAAAAGTTGACTTAAATAAAACTAAATGCTAAACCATAATAAAATCGTGAGTATATCTTTTAAGAGATAATACCTTTTGAGTCGTCATCTTAGCGGGAAGAAATCAAGTATCACACTTCATTTTATCGAGTAAATGTAGTATATTTATTTGTTAAACACTGAAGTTGACAGCCGTTCGATCAAGCTGTCCAAAATATTTTAGTAAAGTTGTTTTTTCAGGCGGGGCAGAAGCAGTGACCACCATGAAAGACAGACCGTTTTATAAAAAGCATTCGGATGGATCTATCTCAATTTTGCACATATCTACCTATCTAGCAAAATAGATAGTTTAGAAATTGCTTTATTCATGGGAGGAGGTTGATCAAAATTAAGGGACAGTCGGTTTGTAGACAGTGTGGACATACGAACCGCATTGAATTGCAGGTAATAACTGAGCAGAACCCAAAATATGCACTGGAATATATCTATCGACATGGCAGTAGAACGAGAACCGTTAAATCTTATAAATTAATTAAAGAGTTCAGTTTTAACTAAGTCAAAGTACACACTGCCCAACTCAGGGATTGAACCCAAAATCACTACGCCACTAAATTCTCAAATCAATGTTTCGAGCCGTTATGTTATTATCTCGTATTCGATTGAATCTCATTTAGTTTTTACTTTTAGTACAGTTTAGAACTAAGAAAATAAGAACTAGCAATGAATGGTTTAGTTGGACATTCTCACCTACGATGGCGGCCAGTCTAGAAGGAAACGTGAAGACAGTTCTCTACCTTTTTCAGAACGCCATGTTAATAAACAAATAATAAAAAATTTTTGCGAGATATAATCGCCTACATCCTGAAAGACTACAGTATTTATATAATTATTCTGTTATGGATGAGAAATACGTATTAAGACTCCTGAAAATTAAGCAAAATACGCTGCTCTCGGTACAATAATTACTGTATGTAGTTGTTGATGTCAGCGATAAAACCATTAAAACAAAAGTGGTATAAAAGTCATTAGCATCAACTTTTGAAGCTGGATATTTCGATGTGTAATTATTTTCATTATCATAATTGTGCGTCCGGTTGTGACCATAACAACCGGAAGTTGCTATTTTACTGAAGCTGACATAGATTTACATACTCGAAAAGTATAAATTGAATTTTCTACTATTATTTATCTTTTCAATTGTCATCAATAACATTTCTCTCTTCTCGACGATTCACTGCTACGGCTATTTACACCCTATCAATATGCCTTAATGAAGATTTATCATTTTTATTGCCGCTATCATGACTAATTATTTTTGATGTACATTGCTTACGTGAAGATAATTTTTTATTTCATTAACATCATAAGTTTTTCTAAACATGTGTGACCCTCTTCTTCGTATAAGAATAAACATTTAAAGAATTGTGTCATTCGTTAATGACAAGATTATTCATAACGACCAGTCTTCATGAGTTTATATAACTTATACATTATTAAATAAAATCAGCTGCCAAAAAATTAGAAACAAATAAGCTGGCTTGTTTTTTTTTGCCACATTTATAAAAAAGAACTCAGCTGGGTGATTTACGTGGAAGACTTTCATTTGCAAAAATTTAAATACAATGACAATCGCTATCTACTGTCCTCCTGATTACTTCCGCTCATTATTAATGTTTCTATTCCTAATTCTTCCGCACCCAGTAAGACCTTGTGTCTTAGTGGTTTTACTGCTTTGCTTGGGATAAAATCGATTAAACGCCCCACCAGAAAAAGAACAACATAAAATAGTTATAGTCGTGCTGTAGTATTGCTTGAAAGGACTACAAATATACTGCAAGAAAACCGAACGCATGGTCATCAGTAAAAAGGACAGCCTAATATGCCAAATACAGGTCGGGGATACGAGAATCAAGCAGGTACAAAACTTTAAATACCTGGGAAGTGTTATAACAGAAAACGGAAAGTGCGACACAGAGATTCGAAGGCGAATTGGCATGGCAAAGGAAGCATTCCAGAAGTTGAGTAAAGTATTAAGAAACAGGACAATTTTGTTAGAAACAAAGAAGAAAGTACTGAAATGCTATGTGTTGTCAGTTCTTCAATATGGCAGTGAATGCTGGACAATATCATCAAAGATGAAGGAAACAACTTGAAGCAAATGAAATGTGGTTCTACAGAAGGATGCTGCGAATATCATGGATCGAGAATGTGAGCAATGATGTGGCTTTGCCAATAATGGAAACGAAAAGGAAATTAAAACGGAGCATCAGGAAGAGACAGCTGAAGTTACTGGGACATGCAATGAGGAAAGAGGGCTTGGAAAACCTGATACTAACAGGCCAGATAGGGGGAAAAAGAGACATGGGAAAGCAGTGGATAACATAATTTGAAGGACCTAATCAGGTGGATAATGGAACGAGGGTTGCATGTTGTAACAAGGAGAAGGCGTGCTAAGAGCCACCAGTCATAGGGAGATGTTGAAAGCCATGATTGCCTACGTCCTGAAGCGACAGGGCACATAGAAGAAGAAGAAGACGAAGAAGAAGAAGAAGAAGAAGAAGAAGCAGCAAGCAAGCTAGGGACGCCGAAATTATTTACTATAGATTGAGCACGAAAGGATTTCTGCAACTACAAATGTAAAGCATTATATTTATGTTCGAGGTTCTTGTGAACAGCAAGGGTTTAATAGGGATATTTTAATTCTGGAGAGTCATCGATGGCACATAAAAATATAAGGGCCCATCATTGATGCAAGAGAATGTTAGATGAACTGATGAGTAGCGAATTCTCTTAATTATATTTTAACTTAGCACTGGTTCCAGTCAACATTAATATTAAGCGCAGTACTACATTGGCAGTTAAGTCTCATCATTATACAGTTGAAATGACTAAATGTAACCATAAGTTACATGTTAACAGAATCATCTCCCGCACTTCTCTTTGTGGAAATCTCTTCTGGCTTCTTGCTTTCCATTCAACATTGATCTTAAAAATATTGAACGAATTCTCAATCATTATAGCAATTCCTATCCTTTTATTGTTCTCTCTTCTTAATAATGTTTTTCTTTTTCACATATTATTTCAATCTCAGTAACCCCCTGCGTCTTAATTGGAGTGAAATTATTAAAAAACAATCTTTCACTAAATAAAAATCTCTTGGGTTAAGGAAATGTATTCCACGGAGGTTTGTAATTGTTGACCTACTAAGGCTGAAGTATTAATAATAAGCACCCGTTTCTGGTAGCTCCCTGTTTCAAATTCTGTTGTTTGGTAGTGAAACTGGAGTAATCTCGTCAGGGCACAGAACTGGGCCATTTTATATGGAGGTCGTCCACTGCCGAGATCATTTGCCTCATCCCCATTTACGGCTGTACTGATAAGGTTCCTAGAAATACAGGGCATTTATTTGGCGACTCCAAATAAATGCCCTGTATTTCTAGCTACCGCAAGTTTTTCAGTGATGACATCCATCTTATCAGAAGTTACCAGGAGTTTTTTAGTGATGACATCCATCTTATCAGAAGTTACCGGGAGTTTTTCAGTGATGACATCCAGTTACCTTCGGGTTCTGCTGCAGTGTTTTTGTTTTGATTTACACCCATAGCCATTGTTGATATGAGCACAAAAACAGCGGTGGTTTAAAATAAATGTTTTCTTCCCCTAGATAGAATGCCTTCCTGGGCGACAACTCTCTCTACCAGAAATATGTTGCAGGCTTCTTATTTTATCACAATTTTCATGGCATTTGTTTTGACAAGCTTTAAGGATACTGAGGATACCATGGAGCGAACATGTGAGCAACGATGAGGTTTTGGAGAAGAGGGAAAACTGATAATTAACGCCAGGAAAAGACAGCTAAAGCTCCTGGGAAGTGTAATGAGGAAAGAGTAGAAAGCAACACGTAACATACTTGATGGGACTGAGAGCATGTGTTGTGGATCTTCGTCGCCAATTTATTGTGGCAAATCTTAACGCTAATCTTCGTCGCCAATTTGTTGTGGAGATTTGTGGCGAACTTTGCTGCAAAGTTGTAGCAACCGGTTTGGTCGGAAGTAAGAAACAGAAAACAGAAGATAGGTTCAAACACAGTGTATTAGTATAACAAGAACATACGTACAAGGTAAGTGTTAGTAATAAATAAATAGACAGAAGTAAGTTCGAACGGTAAAGTTACGCTGCGTATTGCCTGACTAGTAGAGGGCTTTAACCATATTTTTAACTGCCGTACTTGACTGCCGTCAGGCAGTTAATTATATAGTAAGAGGAAGAGTCAATTCATCGTAGAAGGGCACCATAACAAAATGGATGGAAGAGCAGAGTTCGGGTGGGGTAACAAGAGAAAGCGTGTTAAGAGCCTGTAGGGATAGGGAAATACGGAAGACCATGATCCTTTACGTCCCGAAGAAATACGGCTCGTAGAATAAGACTTTCTTCGCTTTCGTCAACGCTACCATCTACAGCTGTTCTTCGCCAAGTAACGTAAACAAGGTCGGCTCATCCTCATTTCTTTCGTATTTCTTGAGTAGAAAGTAATGTCCAGTCGGACAGATTTTTTCCAAGACCTCTTGTTTGTGGAACAAACAAATTTGTGCCGACAGATTGTTTTTCCAATCACTACAATCTTAACCTCATAAACTTATGAACTGAAATTCTTGCCTTGTCATACACTCATACAATATCACACAATAACACTCTATATTGACTACTTCTTGTGTTTGTATTAGATGAATATTACTATTACTATTAATATTAATATTACTATTAATATTAATATTAATATTAATAAATGTAAGAAAAACGAGTTCTGTAAGTTTGGCCTACGTAATTCTTATGAAATTGCAATTATTCAAATTTGTATATCCCGGGTTCCGCTTTTTAGCAAATAGTAAGTTTGATAAATAGACATGCGTGTATAAGTTCCCATTTTACAACTGCAGTCTTGAGGAATCAAACTCACGCACTGATAGAAACAAAAGAAGATCCACCTGAATTCATACACACACAAAGAGAGAAACAGAGAGAGGGGGATGGAAAGTGAGGTAATTTTGACATAAGAATTAACAATTCCTGATAATTTTCCATTTAAGTATCCAAGAAATTGTCAGACTAATATTAAAAATCCATTGAGGAATTTGTATATCCCGGGTTCCGTTTTTAGCAAATAGTAAGTTTGATAAATAGACATGCGTGTATAAGTTCCCATTTTACAACTGCAGTCTTGAGGAATCAAACTCACGCACTGATAGAAACAAAAGAAGATCCACCTGAATTCATACACACACAAAGAGAGAAACAGAGAGAGGGGGATGGAAAGTGAGGTAATTTTGACATAAGAATTAACAATTCCTGATAATTTCCCATTTAAGTGTCCAAGAAATTGTCAGACTAATATTAGACACCTGGTCTAAAGATTACCTGGGGCGTGACACTGACTGCCACCAAGCATTATTCATACTTACATCTTAACTATTTATATATACAAAAATCATATTAAATGTCCAAAAACATAAATAAATAAAATAGAATAAACGAAAAGAAAATTAAATAAAATACAGGCGTCGTTTAGTGAATTCGCTTTCCGATCATGCGACCCGCGTTCGAATATCTACAAAATTGGGTACAGGGAATCGTTAAGCACTCATCAATGACAATGTGCCAAAATATTTCGGGATAAAAATTTTAGTATATTGACCTTTTTTAGATTTGATAATCGTTGCATGTGAGTTCTACCAGAAACTGATATACGCTTGCTTAATTCCAGTACAAATCACTGACCTCTGTGGCTGCTGAAAAGTAGCAGGTATTGAATAGCTGACCCTTATATATATTACACACACGCATATATATATATATATGCGTGTGTGTAATGTGCGTGTGTGTGTGTGTGTGTGTGTGCGGTGAGTGTGTTCAGAGAAGGAAAGATACAGACTTAGCACTCTCCAGCCAATGTATTTAAATTGATCTGCTGTTCAACAATATCCGATTTCCGTATACGATTACAAACATTTGGTGGTTCGTAACCTATCGTTTCTAAAGGGAAACGAAAGCAGTTAAACATTTTCGACAATATAAAACTAATATTAGTCGGTACAAAAAGAAGAATGAGAAATGTCTTAAAACGCTAAAAGGACATGTCACTTGATCTATAATGGCTGCTCTGAATTTCGGTATGAAAGCAGCTTAATATTTATTATTGCAAGCAGACATTTTGCCAGAAGAACGTCAAATAAAATTTGGCGACTAGAAACGGAGAAAGAAATGGGTAAATCATTTGAATTTATTGGAGATTTTGACCTCGACGTAAGATTCATTATAGGTTCGTGGACTTATTTACTTCTTTTGCATATTTCCAGTATCGTCTGTCTTTTTAGTCATTATAACTAAATATTCATGCATTTTATTAGTTCGTCTCTTTGCCGAATGATGTATGATTGTTTGCGTTGCCTACTCATTTATATTGAAAGGCGACGCATGCATTCAGAGTTCATTTCTTCCAGCTTTCTTTTTGAGGTGGTTTGTTTTTTGAATTTTTCTCTTTATTTTTATTCGCAAGATTTCAGACTATTTTCTCGGCCCATTACATTATTTTTCATTCATTTCGTTAAAAAACTGGTCTGACTTCTGCTTTTTTTTCCTTTATTTTATTTGCTTCTTCTTTTTTTTCATCATCTTCCACTTCCGTTCTCGCATATCGCCATTTTTTTTTCATTTTGCTACAATTTCGAAATTTATGGTTGCTTTGCCATTTTTCTTTCTGTTATATTTTTCCTTTTAATTTCCTCAATTTTCATGATTCTTATCATTCCATTTAGCTTATTTCTGTAGCATTTGTATAAAATTATGTATAAGTAACATTTTTTGATTATTTACAAAGTTTAGTATATTTGAGCCGGCAACCAAAAACTTGCCCGTCAAAATAAATTACGGTTTATAACCGTTTTCAATGATGCGTTAAATTTTTCGTTGATATATACTATATTGCTCTGGATAGTATACATTGAGCTCTCTGTATGAATCTATCAGATTAATATTTTATATATAATATACCGAGCACTTTTAAAAAAATAAATGGTACGAACTGTGGATTGTTATTCCATTAGTTCTTGCTATTACTAATATATATATATATATATATATATATATATATATATATATATAAGCATGCGGTGTAGATATAAAAGAAGAATCCAAAGGAGTATCCTGTATATACAGTGGTAGGATAACTCACTAAGAGAGCTCTAAATATATATGTATACAAATACATATAGAGCAAATATAAAAAAAAATTAAGGCAGACACGTTATTTCATGGTACATCGGAATTATGGTTGTATCTCAGGCGAACCATCATCATCTTCTGTCTTTATTGTACAGAAAATTTTACACGAATGAAATTCACAAACAAAGACACACAAAAAAATAAAACCGGAATAAAAATAATAATTGCTCGCTTAAAATTAAAAAAATTCAAGAAAAATACATCATTACACCAGTTCGGCGAATACACACACACATTTATACATAACCATATATATACGCAACATATAATCAAAGAGCACGCGTAAGAGCGGGTGTCAACTGAAACTTAAAGATACATTAAGCAAGTCAGTTAGACTGCTGATACGTAGATTTAAAAAGTAAAGAAAGGGGGTTAGGTAAGAGAGAAATATAGTGTTAAAAAGAAAGGGCAAGTATCTTAAAGCGTAAACGAAAGAGGGAAAAAAGAAAGAAGAGAGGAATAAATTTAAATTAGAAAGAAAAGATGATAGGAGAAAATGAAAAAAATAAATTATATATTTACGATGAAAGGATAAGAAATTAGAGTCTAAAATTTTTTTTAGAAAATTAAAAATATGTAAGAGGTAATAGTTAATCAATCCGTTGTAATCACAAATACCATCACACCACTATATAATCAAAATTATGCTAATTATACATTAAAAAAAAAGCAAAACAATACAATATAAACTTCAAACTTATTTAAAATAAGCCTAATTATTCTATTTAAATTTAGTTGTTTAAACTTAATTATTTAGTTTAAAAATAAATTTAACAAATTAATTAAGTGGAAGGATAAGAAATTGGAATCTAAAAAAAACTAAAAACAATCAAAATTATACTAATTATTCGGTTAACAATACAATTATAATACAATATTACGTTAATAATGTCAAAAAACATATATATGTAAACATCCAACTCACACACATGCGTAAATGCGGACACACACATACACGCACACGCATATATATGTACACACATATATGTACACACCCATATACACATATATGCGAACACACATATCTACACACATACACCCGCAAAAACAAATATGGAAGCAATACCATAGACATATGTAAACCCGTATATATATAAAAAAAAACAATAAAAAGCAAAATCGACACATATAACAATAGGGTACAAATAAATAATAGATATTCCGCTAGGTAGTGTGATGTGTGTAAAGTCTGCAGAGGAATGAATGAGGGGCTAATAGTATATATATATATATATATATATATATATATATATATATAATTCATCTTTCTTTTGTGTGGAAGATTATAAATTTCAAAGAAGAAAATCAGTACATTACTTTCAACAAGAAAAAAATGAGAAATCACTCGACTACCTTTTTCAAGATGAGTCGTAACACTTCACAACTCGAAGCTTGGGATTACGGCCACATCGCATTGAAAGATTTGTTCCCGAACGATCACCGAAGTTAAGTAACGTGGAGTCTAGGCAGTTCCTGAGTGAGTGACCGATTGGAATACTGGATGTTGCAAGCTTGGATGTGCGGATGATGTAATTGATAATGGCTTGGAATTGCTTAATCGAAAACCCGAGTTCAACTTCCCGTTGGATTTGCTATATTCAATTACTCGTAAACCTCTATCTATGGGTTAATTAGTAATACTTATATAACGTAACCATTATTATCTAAAAATATTCTAGCAAACTAAAATATATATTTTGGCTCTAAATAATCTGCAAAACATGAACCGTAAAAAACGAATTAACCAATGACAATTTGGCTTAAGACTGTCGCAGCTTGCTGCTCCGGCTAGTCATGATTTAAATATAAGAGGTCATGCTCACATATTCCCTTTCTGCTTTCCGGCAGCCTGCAACATTCGCCACCTTTTGGCGAGTGTTTAGGTTTGGAAGAGAAACGGTCAGCTTTGACAAGCTGAATGCGAATGCAACCTATGATCAGCAAAGACAAGTTTAGACTAGCTAAGAAAAGTAAGTACCCAGTTATCGCCTATACGGGGGTTGGGTAATCTTTGACCAGCGGCCTGAGCCTACGCATTCGGGATCCCCACATTAAAAAAAAAGACCTTGTGTCACATCTCGCCTCAGCACTCGCTACCTGGTGGGGGGTGGGTTTGGAAGGGTAGCGACCAGCTTTGACAGGCTATGACCAGCTAAGGCAAATTTAGACCAGCTTAGACAAGCTTAGTATTCAGTTACCTTGTATGCGGGGCTGGGTAAATGTTGACCAGTGACATGAGCGTTCGTAGTCAGGATTTCCACATTAAAAATAAATAAATTAATTAATAATAAAAAAACAGACAATGTTTCAACCTGAGCCGTTCATGCCAGACACTGACGACTTTCCTATCGCCGACAATCCCATTCCTGCTGACGATGTTCCAGTCTGTGCCGTTTCTGCCAGACGCTGATTACATTACTGCCAACGACGTTCCAACCTGAGCTGCTAATCGCGGCCTTCCTCGATTTCCGACTGTTTGCTCGTCGTTTTTATCAAAACCAAATTTGGCGTTGATAAATTTTGCATCTTCGCCTCCGTCTCCTCATTGTCTTTGCTGTTTCCACACATACATCAAAAGTTTGTGGGGTCGATATCCGTATCGAAAACCTGCAACAAGGCTAAGAGACATCTTATATAAGAAGACTGTTCTGTCATTTTTTGTAAGAAGATTGTGTTACCCCTTCGAAACTAGTATTGAAAATTCTCTCTTTTGGTAAAATGAGAAATCGAGGCTGACGGATAATGTAAGAAGATATTTTGCACTATCGTAACATACATTTTTTGTGGTATTCTTTAAATGTTTACTTGTTTATGCCTTCAAGTTCTGTATATATAAGGCCATGCACCCGACCCAAGAAACCGACTAGAATATTTGAACAGCCTGATCGAACGAATGTCATAAGTGTTTAGCGAATGAAGATGATACATTTATGAGTTAAAAAAACAAAAAAACAAAACAATCAAAAACCGAAAAACTTGATTTTCCACCACGGTGATATTGACTTCAATAAACAAATTTTATCTCTTCTAATCTTGATTCACGTTAAGAAATATCCATAAAATTTTGGATCAGATACAACAGCGACAGTTACATATAAAGAGAAAAACAACTTTAAATATCGTAATAAATTAGTACATTTGAAAAAATAATCAACCAGGAGAGGTATATATTTTGATACTTATTGATAGAATCTATAAGTAATATTTGAACTCTATTGAAAAAAATCTTATATATTCATATACGAATCACACACACACACACACACACACACACACACACATATATATATACAGATATATATCAATAAATATACATATCGTCCAACGTCGATGGCACGAATCAGAGTTTCATACGTTATGCAATCATCAGGTGCATTTCTCAAACTTAATAAAATTTGAAAAATGTACCTGATGATTACATAACGTATGAAACTCCGAGTCGTGCCATCGACGAAAGACAGTGTGTATATATATATATATATATATATATATATATATATATATATATATATATATGAATGCCTATGTCTTATCATGAGCCGTTCTAAACATTGTAATTTGGCTTTAAGTTCGGATGGAAGTAAAAACAAAAATACTCCAACATTTAGATATGTTTTATGACGCCATCTTCAGAGTGGCTGCGGGGACGTTAACATAAAGACATTCATCATAAAATACTTTATGTCAACACAAAAGAATATCATCTTTGATAGTGGATGTCTTTATGTTAACGTTCTTTCAACCACTATGAAAGTGGCTCATGTGAGCCGAAATCTTAGAACCAGCGTAATAAAAAATAACCGAATTTTGGACAATTTTTGTCTTTATTACTACCAAAAATTAAAGCCAAAATACGATGTTTAGAACGACTCCTAATTAAACGTAATATTATGTGTTATATTTAACAATATATATATATATATATATATATATATATATATATATATATATGTGTGTGTGTGTGTGTGTGTGTGTGTGTGTGTGTGTGTGTGTGTGTGTGAGAGATTAAATAAATTCCAAACAATCTGTTTGCTTTTTTTTTTTAATAAAATCCGTTCATACTCACAGATAATCTTTCTCAAATTATAATCAAAAGATGTCAGAAATGAGCTGTAACGTTGAGAGATGTTATTTTCATTGATTTTTTAGGGTACCCAAGTATATTCAACCTCTTTCCGAGGTCATCTTCAGAGGTGTGACTTATGGTAACAAATGTAACCGGAAAATTATGTTGCTAAAACTTACTGTATATTTTTTCCTGCTTCAAATATAACGGTTGACAAATTGCTAGCGTTCATTAAAGCACTTAAGCCGTCAATTAATAGAATCAGCTAAAAATACTGTAGTAATGTTCTAAAACGTTTGCAAAAGGAGCAGTTTTTTCATGCTTTAATGACCATGACATTTGAACATATAAAAAAATTCCAGTTTGTATAATTTTCACGTTCTAATGAACGCTAGCAATTTGTCAACCGTTATATTTGAAGCAGGAAACATGCACAGTAATTTGTAGCAACACAGTTTTCCGGTTACATTTGTTATCATAACTCACATTTCCTGAAGATTACCTCGAAAAGTGGTTGAAAGTACTTGGGTACCTTAAGAAATTAATGAAAATATCATCTATCAATGCTACAGATAATTTTCCTTTGATTGTTATACTCAAGTGAAAAGGCTCATCCCTTGTTTCCTGTTTAGGAAATGATTTCCGGCTTTCTCTTTTCCAATCCTTTTACTCTTTTCTTTTTACTGTTTTTTCAGTTGGAGTAGATAGACTAAATTATCGCCCGGTTCACACTCCACCCATGTCTATAGAACAGGTGAAGAGGCTCATCCCTTGTTCCCTGTTTAGGATGCGGTTTCCGGCTTTCTCTTTTCCAATCTTTTCACTCTTACGTAGCCCCTTACGCATCAGTGGTGTTACCGCCTTGCTTGGGGTGATATGATTAATATATATATATATATATATATATATATATATATATATATATATATATATATATGAATTTAAGGGTGATGTAATGAATAGCATCTCATAATGCAAAGAAAGAGTTAAGATTCGTTGTTTTGGTTGCCTTCACTTACGTTCAAATAGATTTAGGAGTAGAATAAATTCCATCTCCTCGCACCCCAACTATGGGTCAAATAGCAGGGCAGACAGGGTTTTCCTGACAATTGGCGTAGATAAAGGACAAATTTGAATTGTTGATTGGAGATTTCTTGACACATTATGTATACTAGTTCTCAGAATTCTTTTTTTTTTTCAGTTCTTCATAATCCTTTATCCCTATAATCGAGTCATGGGTATACGTCCATATCACGTCAAAATACCGATTCCCGTACACTCACCGAAGTCAGGTAATGTCAAGCCTGGTCTTCACCTAGATATTGGGCGAATTATGGATTATGTATGCAGATATTATATTGATTAATGGCTCAGAATTTTCAGTCAAAGAGCCAAGTACCAATTCTAGTTGTGTTCACTACATTCACTTATTTCTCAAAATCCCTATGGAAAGGTATGAATCCACCTTTTCTCTCCTTCCTATCTGTGGGTTAATTAGTAATATTTGCATCATTAACCCATTTTTATTTCCCGAAATTTTACAATGTAAAATTATATTCTGGTTTCAAATAATTTTCAATCAAATGGTTGATAAGCCGTAGAAAACAAATCAATAGAATCATAAGGGCTGAATATTGTAAAAATTAACAACCATCAGCTGAATTTTTGGACCCTAATACACTGAAAGCGACAAATGAATCCATTATATTTATATATATATATATATATATATATATGTTACCACGCCAGGATAAAATGAGTCTTAAAATGGTAATTTTTTATGATTAAAATCTAATACAAAATATTAATTTCGACTGAAATCAAATAACATAAAGCTTTAGTCCGACGCTTCATCAGAAGTAAATAAATTATCAGAATTAAATTGCCAAAGAAAAAATATCCTTACATAAGATCTTAAAAGAAGATATGAAGGGAGGGCAAGTGAAAAAAATACACCAGGATTAATTATTAGTTCGCAAAATAACGACAATTCTCAATTTAACAGAGCTGGACGCTGTTTGTTCATCATAACACCTCCAAGGATATTAAGATAGCGTTTAGCCCAGGTTCTGTGCGGAACAGAAAAACTCTTCTGAATAGTTAGTCGTATAAGCGTCCATATTTCAGAAATGTTTGTCAATGTAAGACTCAGTGCCTGGATGTCATTTGCGTTTATCTCATTTTATTTGTCAATAATATTATATAATAAATTACGGTCCCTTTAGTTTCTGGAGTCCTGTTACCAAAACCACGCCATTCCTTGGTATATTTCTATGCACATCTCTAAGTTAAGATGTCGTAATTCGGTTACTATCGAACATTCATTTCTTAGAAATGAAATATGCTATTCTTACATATTATTTTATTCTGTCAAAATTCAGTTTCAATTACTTTGGGACACAATCTGGTCTATAAATCTCGTTTTTGAGAAGATCTCTCTAAAAGTGATATTTTATTCAGTAATAGAACTATTGTTAAAATTCTAGGGCGCTTAAAATTTCTAATTAAAATATAATCTGGTTCACGTATTACATCACATAAACATATTCTTAATTTGACTGATTATTGTTTGACTGACACTGATAAATTACTCATGTCATGGGGTTTAGATTTCTTTATCTCCCCTAGGATTATTGATAAATTTGCAGTCTTTAGCGAATTTGAATTGTGATATTCTCAGTTGGAAAAACATTCGCTTATTTCTAATGAGAATTTATGTTATCTTAAAGCTCGTCTAAAAGATCTTTCTTATACATTCGTTAATTAGCCTAATAGTTCTAATGAGTTCTTCTGGCAGAAGACCCATTATCCTACGGACAAATTGTTGGAAATCTATGCAGATATTTATATAACCAGAACCGATAAAGTTTCAATTCAGGTGGTTATTCTAAATTATTCTCATTATGTTAATAAGATGTCGAATATATTCGACATTAACAAATTTAAGAAATTAGATGGCATTTCATTTCATAACACCTTGAAGACTTAAATTAAGTCTAAAAAAAAGTCTTATTGAATTTCACAAAAAGAATGTTTCTTTCTGAACAATTAATATGATAGATTTCGATCTGCTAGTTTCCAACTGCCTATAGTGTATGGCCTATCTAAAAAAATCCGCTCAGGCCCATGGTTGTTTCTGTTCAAAACAGGTTGGTAAGATGGTTTGTTGAATTTCTCGACTCTGTTCTGAAATATTCAAATTATTGTATTCCAGACACTTTTTAATTTCATACTTAATTTTATAATAAGTTCAACTGACACTGATTATATTGTCTATCCATATTTCTATCCCGTTCAGTAATGTTCCTCTAGATGAAACCATTGACATATCTAAGACCCATAAAACCTCCATTTTTTGAGCTGATAAAGATAGCTAATAAGTATGTCTCATTAAATTTCCACAATATAATGTATCGACAGATCGATGGAGTATCGATGGGTAGTCCTCTGGGACCTCTTATAGGCAATACTTTTGTTGGATTCCATGACAAACGATTATTTTATGTCGATGATACATTTGCATCCTTTAAAACACAACGTGGCTAATAATTTTGTCATTTACGATGGAGGTGGAGAAAAATAATATGTTGCCTCTCTTAGACGTATTAGTTCAGAAAATCACTGTCTTTCGTTAATACAAAATCCGCTTTTACAGGGTTATGTCTTCGTTGGAATTCCCGTGTCCCCAAGTCTATAAAGATTAATCTCATCTTACCATTGTACAGTAATGATCTGTTCTGAATGTAAACTAGATATTGAGCTGAAATACTAATATTTTCATTGCAAATGTTTACTCCGAAAAGTGTTATTATGGCTAATATTAAGCATAGATTTTTATAAGTTTAATGAATGTAAAACATTTATTCCACCTAAGTGACCTGTCTATATTAAATTACCGTGGATTGGTTCCCGTTGTCAGTTTTTTGTTGATAAGATTTCTTTATCAGTTATGGACTATTTTAATTCTGTTGCAATACATAACATCTTCTGTACTAGAAGCGCGTGATCCTGGTTATGATAATCAACTGCATCCCTAAGGCCTTTGATTTAGAAGTTTAGAGGAGTTTAGAACCACTTAATTGTTGTTCCCAGGTCCATCCAGACCCGTGGTAGTAGCACCTGTTAGGGTCCCAGCTATGGGCAAGTAGTTAACACCCAAATGGGTTCAAAACGCTATGGAAGTGTAAGAAATAGACTTATAGTAAAATTTATAGCAATACTTTTTTGGAGAAGATATTACGAATAATATACATTTTAAGAAAAAGATATTACTGGCAATATACTTTTGAGGAAAAATATTACCAGTAATATATTTTTGAAGAAAACCGAAGATAAAAATTTTTTATTTTAGTAGAAAAAATAAAAATATATACCAGCAATACATTTGACTCTCGACAAAAACCTTTTTACTTTAAGTCAATGAAACCTGATGTACAAACTAATTTCTCACAAAAAATACATATTCAATTCAAACAAGTCAATTGTAAAAAAATTGTCAGTATTAAATAATACATTGAGGTTGATATGCCGTCAAACAAAGTGCTATGTTTTGCATTTCTTTGTGCGTAGTAGTAATCGTAGCACAGATTTCAGTGTTCTTTGTGACAACAGAGTTTTTTCCTTCCCTTACTTCTCCAGTCATTCTCTATTTATACTTGTCTATTAAGTTACATACGATACTACACCTCCCCGAAACGGATAGGTTGTACAACTTTGGTTTTTCTTTTACTGTGCTTGATTATTTTTGTATTGTGTTGTCTTTCCACTCGTCTTTCTTGTTTTCTCTATAATGGTGATCATTGCTTGTTCATTTTTTCTTCATATTCGTCTGTCTTTTCATTCTCACTTTTTTCCTATTTTCTGCTCTGCTCCACTTTCTGTCTCTTCTTGTTCGTGACCTTCCATTTCCACATCATCCAGTTCGTTTCTGCTTCTAAACTGATCTGCATGTGCGAGTATATGTTGTCCTGCTTTCTCATGTATAGCCGTTGTCCTTTTTGTATCAGGAAATTTGCTGCTTTTGGATTTGCCTTTTTATTCTTTCTATACCGTACCTTTTCTTTTGCTGCAAATGACATAGTTATGGGGCTCTGGTTTGTCTTCTCATTAATGCCGAAGAGCTTAGTTTTCTTCCCGCATGTAGAATGGATCTGTAGCTGAGGAATATTTTTTGGTAAATAAATCTACCATCCGCTCGTGCATTGAATACTGCTGCCATATCTGGTCGGGTGCCCCTGCTGTTCTCCTCGGGCTTCTCGATATGGTTCAGAGGAGGGTCTGTAATGTGATAGATACCGACTTGGCAGACCGCTTGCAGTCTCTCTCCCACCGGCACGACGTGGCTTCCCTGTGTCTCTTCTATAAATACTTTCACGGCTTCTGCTCCGATGATCTTAGATCACTGGTGCCCCCTAAATACAAATTTGAACGAGATACTAGATTAGCAACTAGATCCCACCCTTTTACAGTAAAACCGATAAAATGCAGCCGTAACTTCTACTCCAACAGTTTCTTTCCTCGCACTTCCCGACTGTGGAATTCTCTTCCACACGATTGCTTCCTCGACGGCTACAATCTCCAGGAGTTTAAATGTAAGGTCAATAGACACCTCCTAACACACTAACCTGCTCCCATTCTATCAAACATTCTTCCCATCTGCTCATCCCTCATCCTCGCTATCCTTACTCATCTGTCACCTTCCTCCTGACATTCCCTATGTCTAACCACTCCTTCTCTTTACATTCCACTATGTAGCCCCATGCGCAATAGTGGCAGTAGAATGCCTTGCTTGGGGTGAGATGATAAAAAAAATGCTTCTGTTTTCATTAATGCTTTCTATCCTTTCTGCAATGCCATTAAATCGTGAGTGATATGGTTGTGTCTTATATGGGACGCATCCAGTTTGTTTTAGCGATTTCCATAAGTTCACATAAAACAAAATTCGCGTGCATTGACGGTGACTATTGTTTGGGGTACTTCATTCCTTGAGAATATAGTTCTTAGTATTTGCTTTTTTGTGGTGGCTTTTCTCTCTTTTACTCTGATAACTTCTGGCAATCATTAATATGAGTTAATACTAAGAATACTCTCATATTTGATATATTCGTGATTAATGTGGAACCCTAATTTATGGCTCTGCTTTTCATGAGTGAGCTCTTGCCTGCTTGAAGTTTTTTTTTATTTAATTACATTTTGGGCATCTCTTAACGTATTCCTTTTCGTCTTTGAATATTCTAGCCACGAAACTTGAAACTTTAGTCTTCTTTGCGTTGCTGTATGCCACAATGTATGTCATCATGTACTTCTTTTCATATGCAACTTTGCACTATTTGTAGAGCTACTATCTACATTGGATAGTTTGTCATTTTCCATGGTTGGTTTGTATTTTAGCTTTTTATCCTTTCTACTATTTTACTTAATATCGGGTCTTACTTTGTTTCTATTTTGAGTCTATTTAGAGGAAGAACGTCCGTTTCTACCCAGTGTATTATTCTATCTTATAGTTATTCTTTAAAAGATATATATTTTCTTGGTTATATTTTGTTTCATTTTTGAACTGCAATTTTGATAAAGCGACTATGTGAAGAATAGTGTCCCTTTTTATGTGTACTACGTCAAAGTCGAATGCTATGATTTTTATTGTCCATTTCAAAATCCATGACAATGTGACTTGTGGCAGTTCTTTTCTCAGGTTAAATATGAACTTTATGGGTTTATGGTCCGAGATTTTAAAGAATTCTTTCCGATGAAAAAGTTTCGTGCCCTTTCTATGCTCCATAAATTACTCGTACTTAGTTTTCCACATTCGAGTAGTTAGTTTCTGCTGACGTTAAGCTTCTTCATATGTACATGATTAGGTGTTAAGCAATCGCCTTTTTACTCATGTCTGTGGTTAACGTTACTTTTAGTAGATCAAAAACTTCTTTGATTGGTTTGCTCCTCAAAATATTATTTAGTGTTTCAAAAGAGATAGTTTGCTTTTGTGTCCACTCAAATTCATTATTTATTTATTTTTTTTGGGAGGGGAATTCATAATTTTGCA
The DNA here is from genome assembly GCA_037127315.1 of Ascarosepion bandense. NCBI lineage: Eukaryota > Metazoa > Mollusca > Cephalopoda > Sepiida > Sepiidae > Ascarosepion > Ascarosepion bandense. The sequence goes on from JBBBDQ010000989.1 coordinate 211,556, forward strand.
AATGGATCCATTATGTCGCCGTATCTTGATACGTATTTACTATAAAAGTTTATCAGCCCCAAAAAGGATATTAATTCTTTTTTATTTATTGGAGCAACTATTTCTGGTACTTTCTTTCTTAGTCTATTATATGGTAAAATTGGGCTTCTCAGCGTGATGTAATGGTTAGCCATCTTGTCTCGCTAGAATAAATAACAACTGAGTAGTGAGTTCGATGCTCACTGGGTATTCCATACTTTCAGCATTGTGCCACATGTAAACGGCGCTTAGAAAATCAACTATCATCGGGTGATATGCCTTTATTTTATATCCTTAAATGTAATTTCTTACAGTCAAAATGACATTTATCTTTATAGTTAAACTTGCCTTTTTTAATCGCATTAAAATTTGTTTTGTTTTATTTTTTAATTTTTTTTGTAGTTCTTGCCCCTACACCTCTAATTTCAGGTACATTATCATATTTAAAAAAAACTTCCTAATAAGATACTTTCAGTTGCCTTTTTGAAAAATATGGCTGGAACTTTTACTCCAAACGGTATACTAGTCCATATTAATAAGCCTATAAGGGTGTCTATCGTGGTCAATAACACCCCTCTTCTCTCCCCATTCTCACCGGATGACATACGCCATCAAGTGTTTTCGGTAAAGGGAATTTAAATTTTTATTTATTCTTCATTTATATCTATTTATTATTATTTTCTACGTGTAAAACTATAGTTATTCTTTAAAAGATATATATTTAATTTGAGTGTGAGGCTGACTATGTGTGCAAAACTATTTATCCGCTACAGGTGAGAGTTACACAACATACACCTGGCCCTATCCATAGATACACGCCAATAACATCCGGGTACCCACAAACGTATGAGTCTGCCATTGTTGAACATTTGTTAAACACAGACAACTGTAGGACTCACTATTCAGAAGAGTTCTTCTTTGTTTTGCACAGAGCCCGGACTAAACGCCATTTTAATATCCTTGAAGCTATTGTAATCAACATACAGCGTCCGTTTTTGTGCAGACAGAGAGAACTTAAACACAAATTTGCTTTATTATTAATTCATTCTAGTTAAAGTGAAGTTTCCCTCCCCTCACTTCCTCTTTTTAGATACCATAAGAATATTTTTCCTTTGGCAATTTAATTCCGATGATTTGTTTATTTTTGATTAAGCGACGGACGAAAGGCGCCTTAAATTTTATGTCATTCGATTTTTGTCAAAATTAAACATTTGTATTTGATTTTAATTATATATATGAATAGTTATGTATTTGGGCAGCAAAAAATCCTTAATGTAAGTTTCATTGAACAATAATGACAAGATGTTTTTTATTAATATTTTTTTAAATAGAGGAACAGTGGTTGTCGATAACCTTTAATATCATTCGGTTATCGTTCACATTTTCGGCGAGAATATTTATAAAAAAATTGTCCCTCTCTTCGGATATCGTGCAAAAAACCTGTACATTGCTGTTGCCTTGCTTGTATTGTGACTTCAAGTACAAAGTGGCTGGGAAAGGAAATAAAAAAGAAAAAAAAACTTATCTGACTTCTAAACAATAATACCTCTCTTTTCTCTCCATCTTTACCGTATAACTTAGGTCATCAAGTGTTTTCAATAAAGTAAAGTGAATTTAAATGTTTATTTATTCTGCGTATTTATCAGCTTGGGCGAGAGGACCAGGCGACAGTCATTTGATTGTAAATATAGCACATATGGTTTCGAGCTCCATTCACGACCCTGTAAATATTTTATAGGATGTGCGTTGTGGTGCAGTGGATATCGGCTCGGAACGAGAAATCGGGGAGCCGATTTCGAATTCCAGTTGAATTCATTGCATTCACTTACGCGCAAATACCCTTGGGAAAGGTATTAATCCGTCTATTCCTTCCAGTTATGGGTTAAATAACAGGACAGATTGGGTTCTATAGCCTTGGCTGGCAACCAGTCTACCGCAGAAAGCAATGGCAACCTACTGCGGGATAATCTTCTGCTCAGTCAGTCATGTTTCTTTCGAGACATGATTGCCCAATCGTGTTTCAAGTATGGCACTTAACTGACTGATTTATACTTATTTATTATTATTTTCTATATTAAAACTATAATTATTATGTTAAAGATATATTTTTGTTAATGTTTGCAGTGTAGTGGAATGGATTATTCTTCTTCTATGTGCTGTGACTCTTCAAGACGTAGGCGACCGTGAATCTCCACATCTCTCTATTCCTTGTAGTACGTAACAGCCCTTCTTCCGCTATTCTGCTCAAACTTTGCTCCACCATGCATCAACTCAAGTCCCTCATATATGTTACTCGTTGTTTTCACTTGTCTTTCCTTCCTTCTATCCGTCCCGTGGGAATCAAATTCTCCGAGCCGTCCTTTCTCACTACTTGTCCCAGAAACTTCAGCCGTTTTTTCCTGATGTTAAGTATAAGTTTTCTTTTCCTGTTCATCCTTTCCAAACCTCGTCGGGGCTCGTATGTCTTGTCAATGGTATTCTCAGTATCCTTCCTGTAGAACCACATTTCGGTTGCTTTAATTATTTATTTAATCTTAGAAGTAATTGTCTAACATTCGCTGCCATATTGAAGTACAGGCATCGCATAAGAGTCCCGTATTATCTTCTTTGCTTCCAGCGAAATTTTTCTGACTCTCAATACTCTATTAAGCTTCGGAGATTACCTCGGTTTTCGTGCATTTCGGTTTTCATCCAACTTTTTCAAACGGATTATGGCGTGTATCGAATTCAACTCTATGTTTTCTTGTATACAAACAATTGTTGACAGCTTGGAATTTAAATTGAAATATGTAAAAATTGTTCAAAATGAATAAAATACAACCAATACATAAATATAAATCAAGAAGAGGCATTTTTACAAGAAGACATATATATGTATATGTATGTACACACACACACACACACACAACACACACACACACTCACACACATATATATATATATATATGCGTTTGTGTTTGCATTTATATACTTGTACAACCACATGGAGAGAATGTTTGTCTATAATGGTATGAGTACAAAAAGAGTTCGTTCAGTTTAATCGAAGTGAACATTAAAATTGTATGACCTTTATGGATTCTAATAATAAAATGGCCATTTTTAGAAAAGATTCAATCACATCATTAGGGCATCATGGGTCATTAAGCCTATGTCCGAAATATACAGGTGAGAAAATGGGAGAAAATTAATAAAGGCGCATAAGAAATGATGATGGGTTAGTAATTTTTAATTAAGATGGATTTGATAGAAAATGATTTAAAGTGTGAGAAAGACTGACAGGGAAAGAAGGAAATAAAGAGAGGGATAATGAAAAAGTAAGAGAAATATGAGAAAGAACGAAAGAGGAAAAAACAAACGGATAAAGAGTGGAATAGGGAGAGGAAAAGAAAAAGAGAAACAGTGTGAGAGTAATAAAGAAAAACAGCGAAAGAGAGATCAATAAAAAAGAGAGAAAGTATGGAAGATGAAAATAGAAAAGAGAGAATGTGGATGAGAGAAGGAGTAAAACAGGAAAGGCAAATGGGAAAAGCGATGAAATAAAAAGTGAGAGAATGAAGTGTAGAGTAAAAAGAAATCAAGAAAAAGTAAGCAATATAATGTGAAAAACTAAAGATAAAAACAATTGAAAAAAAGAAAAGAGAAAGACTGACAAAAAGAAAGAGGAAAAGAAATATTAAAGGATAAAGAAAGAGAGCAGAACAGAATTAGAAAAAGACGTAAAAAAAAGGAAAAATATAAACGAAAGAAAGGGAAAAATGTAAAAAATAAAAAAAGTAAGATATAAGAAATGAAAAAGAAAGGAAAAGAAAGGAAATTGAAAATGAAATTCAAAAAATATATTTTTTAATACTTTCCCTAAAGCAAGGTAATAAAGCCACTAAAACGCAACGCGTTACTAAGTATGAAATAACATGAGAAAAATATTAAGGAGAAAGAAAAATAGAAGAACAAGAATTAAGAAGACGGAATTCAACGATTGAAATTGCATTTACTTTTTGAAAATCACACTTGACTTTTTATTTTTATTTTTTTTTTAATCATGTCACCCCAAGCAAGGCATTCCACTGCCACTATAGCGCAGGGGGTTACACAGGGCGATAGACGAGTTAGGATGTACATAGGGGGAGAGTTGGAGAGAATGGGAGGGTTAGTGTATTAGGAGGTGTCTATTGACCTTACATTTAAACTCCTGGAGGTTATAGCCGTCGGGGAATCAAGCATGCGGAAGGGAATTCCACAGGCGGGAAGTGCAAGAAAAGAAGCTGTTGGAGTAGAAATTGCGGTTACATTTAATCGGTTTCACTGTAAAAGGGTGGGATCTAGTTGCCAATCTAGTATCTCGTGCAAACTCACACCTAGGGGGCACCAGTGATTTAAGTTCATCAGAGCAGAAGCCATGAAAGTATTTATAGAAGATGCACAGGGAAGCCACGTCACGCCATCTAGAAGAGAGTTTCACATACAATAAGTGGGATAGAAGAAATAGTTATCATAGTACGTACAGTTACATCTAGCTATTTCAATTGTAAAATGAGGAAACCAATCTAATTGTGCGCTTAAATTTATAAGTTTAGGTTCGATAGAAGAAAGTTGATCAAAACAATTACCATGAAAGTATTTACAAAAAAATTTAAAACAAAAAACAAAAAACAAAAAACAAACAAAAAAAAAAGCAAAGGGAAAATAATAGAAGCAATGATGCAAGATCAGAAGCAATAACATTGTCGATTTTTCTTTAGATTCTATCAAGAATTTCTAAATACAAAGCAGAAACACGATACCAGATATGGAAGCAATATTCAAAGCATGAACAAATGGTAGACTTATAAATTTGTAAGAACAAATATCTAACACAGCACTGTGAATATCAATTTTAGCGATCGAGATCAATAGAAAGAAATATATTGTAAAGTAAAACAAATGGGGAAGAAGAAGAAAATAGATGGAAAAAGCAACTGATCGTAACATGGAAAAAGTAAGAAAACAAAGAAAGAAAGCAAAAAGAAAAGAAAAGAAAAGAAAGATGAATCAAATGAATAAATGGAAGGAAATAAAACCTGAGGAAAGAAAAGGAGAAATGAAAAGGTCTTTAAGTTAAGAGAACTAGAAAAATATGATAATAAGGAAAGAGTTATAAAAAGAGAATAAATTAACAGTTAAGAGTACGGAAAAAAGAAATCAGCTAAGGGCATTCAAATTCCAGCTCCAACATCTTGATTTTATTTTATATCAATGTTCTTAGGAAGGCATGAAATCACTTTTCTTTAACTATGAGTATATAGTAGGCCAGTAGAAGAGCTTTAGTTCTGATACACAGAAGTTGTTGTGCAGTACGGCTTAATAAAAATTTACTGATTACTGAAAGCGAATCGATATAATTTGGTGCGTTTTCGGCTCTCTGCTAAATAGTGATCTGAGGGAATGGGGAAAAATGAAGAGAGAGAGAGAGAGAGAGAGAGAGAGAGAGTGAAAAAATGGCAAAAATAATTAAAAAGGGATAAAGAAAACAGTATCTATCTATCTATCTATCTATCTATCTATCTATCTTTTCCAAAGTGAAGGTCAGATGTAGAATAAGGGCGAAAGGATAAAATACCTAATAGGATAGAACTCAAAACTCAGTGAGCATGTGCTTTATATATATATATATATATATATATATATATATATATATATATATATATATATATAGATAGAAGATCAGCCAGTTACATTATCATGGTTTCCAAATTTTCGGTTTCGTCAGGCGATTTGATTTGATTTGATTTTCTCACACAAATTACCTGACGAAACTGAAACAGTCGGAACGATGGTTTCGCAACCGGCTGATCTTCCCTAAGTAAATACTTAAACTGTCTATATGTTAAACCTGCATTTTCCTTCAAACATGTATTGAGCACTTTCTAATACAACTGTTTACTGGTCCAATTTAAATCTGACCAATGACTGTTTAGCATATATATATATATATATATATATATATATATATATATATATAGAGAGAGAGAGAGAGAGAGAGAGAGAGAAATATGGTTAGATACATATAAATGTGAATAAATATACGTATAGACGTACACATATGTCTAAAAGTATATTAGTTATGTGCTAATAAGACAGTGGTCAAACAGTGTATAAACAGACCTATTAATTATATATTAATACATGTACATATTATCGTAGGTAGGTCACACGACTCGGAACTTTCATGCACTACACAATCATCAGTTACATATTACAAAATCGAATTATATATATATATATATATATATATATATTATTGTGTCTCCCCCTTTTCTTTTGCTCTTCATTTACGTTGTTACTGTTTTTTGCACTTAAATTATTTTCAAACGATTTTTTCCTGATGAGATGTTGGACTAAATGTCTGTTGAGACTAATAATTTCCTTGTTTTGCAAACATTATATATATAGCGTTGGAACAACCCTATTTCTTTTTCCAATATACGACTACTACGAGAGTATGCCTCGAACGGAGGACGAAACGTTGGAGCTTCTCCAACATCTACAGAAAAAACTAAAAGGGGAAATACTCAAACTGAACAAAGAAATGGACTTATATTAAATCACCTCACAAAAC